>QNTS01003120.1:58359-131875 GCA_003317085.1 Hucho hucho
GTGCGAGCATTTGTGTTGATAGAGCATAGTTAGGGCTAATGTCTATATGGGATGTTTAGCTGTGGAGTAGACAGGACAAAAGTGGTCATGTGATTAGGGGTGAGGCTGCATTGTCAGATTGTGTACGGCTGGAGAGTAGTCTCGCCCACACACATCGTCCTGCTGATGGGAGCAGACACTGAGAATCATATGAAGCTCTATAATGGGTGGATCAATAGTCCATTCAGTGGTGATGAGACACCAGCTAGTCAATAATGCCACACACACAGCCTGGCTGGCAGACAGACAAATGGATGACAATCACTCTTTCACCTTTCATTTTCAAATTTTTTTTTATCTCACCTAATTTCACTGTTTCACAATCTCTATCTCACACACACACACAGTACCCCCCCACCCCCCTCTCTCATTTCTCTATGCACGGGGTGTCGTATTAAAAAGTGATAATAACTTGATCAAGCTCATTACCTCTACTGGAGACTAGATTGAATCCTACTGTTCACCATTTCATCACTGCTCCATTTAACCCCTAATGTCAGATTGAAATGGATTAGTAATGTCGGTTAACCCTTTCATGGTCGAAAGTAGGAATGAAGACACGTAAAAGGGAGATGGCGTGTCTGACTGTCGATTTCTCTCAGACAGATTTAACTCCATGCAAATCTGCAGGACCGCATATTAGCATGTAGCTTAGCGACATGATCTTACGAACTGTGGACACCAATCCAATTTAGACATTTCTCCAAGGCAGTTATGCGTAGGGAATCAGTGTGTGATACTACGGTGTGTGCTAGTGATTGTGCCCACCTTGGCCCTATCTACCTTCCTCTTATTCACCCCAATTGGAAGCATCAGTCCCGTAACCTTAACTATCAGGCATAGGAAAGAATAGGATGGGATGAACTTTAGTGTCCCTGAAGGGAGAATTGTCTTAGACACACAATGCTGTTGTATATATATAGAAAATGGACACTGTACATTACATTATAGCAGGAAAACTAGGGCTGTAACCTATAGCTTACTAATAAAAATGAACCTGATAGTATAGGAGTTGTGCTCTCTTTCTTTGATTAATTAGACAATGACACAGTAGTCGCCTTGGCAACCTGCAGAGTAGTGTAGGACACAGATACACCTCGTGTCTGAGGCAGCAGGCTACAGTATATCCCCTGATACTGTCTTGTCTGCTGTAATATCATTCCACGGCCAGTATATAGAATGGCTTGACTGAACAGATGTTTGAAGCGAGATATGTCACTTTGAATTGATGTGATTACGTCTGTGCTCTCAGTCTCCTTCAATTTGGTGTCAGAAGCCGATCCGTAGCATATTGACTGAGATGTGTGATTGATAATGTTTTGTGAATCTCACAAATGTTTTGGTTTTATTACATCAGAACACGCCGAAAAGACAATCACGATATTGTGCAAGTTGTTTCACAGCGGCACTCAATTATTGTTCTATTCATTTTCTCAAATTGGTTGTCAGGTCTAACTTACTTCATTGTCCAAACCCACCATTTTCTACAATCAGGTGGATCGTGTGAGGAATGCACTGCTAAAGCCAATTGGCAAACTGCCCTGTTAGGTAGAAACCAATCAAGAAAAGGGGCCGACTTTTTTGTCCCGTCAAAACCCTATTGACCTGTCATTAATCTGTAGCGGAGAGGTCAGGAACAGATGTCAGGACAACAAATATTGTTCATACGTTATATAAACGTTGTGCAACCCACCGTAACAGGGTCAACCAATTAGGTCGGAGGAGCTGGCTGGCATGGATAGATGAGAAGAGTGGGCGGACATTTTCTTGTTAAGGAAGCGTTGTTAGATGGCTAATATTGGTCGATTTATGTAACTAGGCTGTAGTCTATATAATATAAACCACATACCACAGTCGCTATTGTGGGTGTCTGGGGGTGGTTGTGAAAACTGCTCATAAGACAAACTTTGAGGTGATTATGTTAAAACGATTTGTTTGTATCTACTGTATAGCCACTACTGAGGTGTATGTTGCTTGAGCTTCCAACTGCTGTTTCCCTTTGTATTGAGGAGGGCTGTGGTAGTCTGTTCCAGACTCCAGAACCCACACACTCTCACACACACACTCTCACACAGCGTATTTATCAGCTCTGCGAAATGTGTTCCTTGTTCTTTATTAGTGTGACAGTGATGGAGCAGTTCATCTCACACAGTGACGGGGGGAGACGGGGATGGAGGGGGGTTGGACTGACCCACATCCAGCTAGCAACTCTTCATTACAGGAGATCTCCAGAGTGTAAACCACGGGAAAAATAACCATCATTTGGTGGGTGCTTATAATATAAGTATTTGAGTTTGTTATTACGGCACATTAGTTCATATGTTCAAAAAAGCATTTCTGCAACAAAGAATGAAAAAAACGTTTTTACGTTCACATACCTCTCCTGTGAAGTCCGCCATATTTGGCTCCTGAGTGGCGCAACGGTCCAAGGCACTGCATCTCAGTGCAAGAGGCATCACTACAGTCCCTGGTTCAAATCCAGGCTGTATCACATCCGGCTGTGATTGGGAGTCCCATAGAGCGGCACACAATTGGCCCAGCGTCGTCCGGGTTTGGCCAGGGTAGGCCGTTATTGTAAATAAGAATTTGTTCTTAACTGACTTGCCTAGTTAGATAAAGGTTCAGCTTTCTGAAACGGTCACATATTTGTCCTATTTCCCACAGGTTTGGGAATTGAACATTTGTTTTTTGCGTATCACACTCTCCCTGAGACACCCTCTGAGTGTGGCGTCACGGCCAAGGTCAGCCATTATCAACAGCAACCCTAGAGCAATTAGGGTTAAGTGCCTTGCTCAAGGGCACATCGACAGATTGTTCACCTTGTCGAATCTGGGATTCTATCAACCTTTCGGTTACTGGCCCAACAATCCAACCACTAGACTACCTGCCACCTCTGTGATTCCCTCAATCTGCATTCAGAATGACTGCCAGGGCTTGAAAAACAAGGCCCTCGGTGATTGATCGCCATGTACTCATAAAACAGGCTCTCACTTATGCAAGCTGCTGATTAGGTGAAATGTATTCAGGGTACACTTCCCTTCACAACCCCCCTCTTGGTGGTGAATGGGCAGGAGAGGAGTCTAGGGATGCATCCCAAATGGCACCCTATTCCATATAGTGCACTACTTTTGTCCAGAGCCCTATTGGCCCAGCTCAAAAGTAGTGCACTATATAAGGAATAGGGTGCCAATTGGGATGCATACCAGGACTCAAGAGTTGGGGGTAGGTAATTGGAACAGACGAGCCCAGGCTACAGGGTGGTAATGCTGCGGCCCCCAGGACCAGTAACGGCATCTATATACTGGTTCACAGACCCCCAATTAGGCTCTCTAGAAGTGGAGGTTCAGGTTCCTTCAGGGAGGGAGAGCAGGATGGTCCTCCTTTATTACATCTGGTTGAGAGGTAGTTCGGGCTGCGTCCCAAATGACAGCCTTTTCCCAACTTATTGCACTACTTTTGACCAGGGTCTGGTCAAAAGTAGTGCACTATACAGCAAATATGATGGCATTTGGGACTCATACTTTGGTTTTATGTGGCTTGGAAGGCAGCGCATGGAGAGACAGGGCTCCAGGTTAGCAAGTAGCAGATAAAACATGTTTTTTCTCTCTCTTTTCTTTCCGTCTCCTCAGTGATCGTCGTTTCTCACATGGGGGGGATAGAGTGAAATATTTATACAGAGCCGGAAACGCTTTTCCTTTCCCTTGCCCTCCTAATGGGTCACAGGAGACTGTGGTTACATTGGGAGCTGGAGATGTTGCTGATGAAAGCTGTTCTGGGATCAGCCCATAGCTCAGTTCTGGGGTTGTTCAAGCGGAGAGCAGCCCCAGAGGACTGATCCTAGTGCTATACAGGTGCAGACTGCTGAGGAATGGTACAAAGTGGTAATACTGTTGACAGGCTGTGGTTGTGTAATATGTCTTATTAGTCAGAGCCCAGAGTTATTCCTGACCACATGACAAAAAAAAACTCAGGGCACTGGTCATGTTCCTAGTTATTGTCACGACTTCCGCCGAAGTCGGTGCCTCTCCTTGTTCGGGCGGCATTCGGTGGTTGGTGTCGCCGGGCTTCTAGCCATCATCGATCCATTTTTCATTTTCCATTTGTTTTGTCTTGTCTTCCCACACACCAGGTTTCAATCCCATTCATTACATGTTGTGTATTTAACCCTCTGTTTCCCACATGTCCTTGTCCGGAATTGTTTGTAGTGTTAGTATTGTTGCACGTTATGTATACTGGTGCGCTACGGGTATTTTGTGCCCATTTATTCTTGTGTTTTTTGTATTGTTTTTTGGTCATATTAAACAACCACGTTTTGTACTAAGTGTTGCTCTCCTGCGCCTGACTTCTGTGCCACCAGTTACGCAACCCTAACAGTCATAGGCTATTACGGGGGCACATACCTTTTCCTGGCCACATTTAATACAACTTATTATCTTATTAAGGTCATCTTTAACCAACATTTACAGTAGCATTCAGGTTATTTAAGAGATAAATGACACTATTTGTGACTGTCACTGGGGGACCTCTTGAATAACTCTTGCGTAACATCGTTTTAATGTACATTACCAAAAGTTAGAGGCTCTTTACTTCCTCAGACTTAGTTTGACAGCACCCTGGTATTATTAATTAATTTGTAAAGGACATTATCCATCATAGTACAAGTAAATCCAAACAACACACAAAAGCACAGACCTTGCATAAGTCGTGACCCTTTCTTTTCTCCAGAGCAGAATAATCTCTACATTTTTGTCCTCATTGCCAACCATAGTGCCTATGTGCTGTGTTTCAACACATAATACACAGTGCTTCCCTGTTTGCTCCATCATAGTGGGATTACATTATAGCTTTGAGTACCTTGGTGAGTTGATTAAAGGTACGATCTGGGTATCTATTCAATGGCCAATTAAATGATTGATATATACAAGTGATGGGACTGCCATTATGCTGAAAAACAAACCCCAGATTGTAGCTTTAAATTGGAGGGCAATTTAATTGTTGTCTGGGTCAATTGTGAGTTTCATTGCTCAAGGCCTACCCCAGCAACCCCTGGGTGGCTCCCATAGAGACGTAGATTCAGGAAGTTACGAAGACACTACTGTAAAGCATACATCATTGTCATCACAGCCATGGCCACCCCAAAAAACGTGCACATTTGAGAGCTTTTCCTCATCTGATTACCATAGAAGTCATTATTGACTTACACACACACACTGTACTATCACTGCCACTGCTTCCTGTATAAATTATTCATTGGAGGGAAATTAAGACAGTTGGGCCTGGTTTAGCGGAAGGCAAAGTTTGCCCCCTAGGGAGGGACTCTGATTGGTTGTTTTAATTACCCTCGCCACCGAGACACTTTTAATCACTTTCTGTGTCTCTTCTAGTTTATCAATGCACACACACAGTTGAAGTCGGAAGTTTACATACACTTAGGTTGGAGTCATTAAAAATTTGTTTTTTAACCACTCCACAAATGTCTTGTTAACAAACTATAGTTTTGGCAAGTCGGTTAGGACATCTACTTTGTGCATGACACAAGTAATTTTCCAACAATTGTTTACAGACAGATTATTTCACTTATAATTCACTGTATCACAATTCCAGTGGGTCAGTTTACATACATTAAATTGACTGTGCCTTTAAACAGCTTGTAAAATTCCAGAACATTATGTCATGGCTTTAGAAGCTTCTGGTAGGCTAATTGACATCACTTGAGTCAATTGGAGGTGTACCTGTGGATGTATTTCAATGCCTACCTTCCAAGTCAGTGCCTCTTTGCTTGACATCATGGGAAGATGAAAAGAAAATCAACCAAGACCTCAGAAAAAAAAGTGTAGACCTCTACAAGTATGGTTCATCCTTGGGAGCAATTTCCAAATGCCTGAAGGTACCACGTTCATCTGTACAAACAATAGTATGCAAGTATAAACACCATGGGACCACGCAGCCGTCATACCGCTCAGGAAGGAGACACATTCTGTCTCCTAGAGATGAACGTACTTTGGTGCGAAAGTGCAAATCAACCTTGTGAAGAGGCTGGAGGAAGCAGTTACAAAAGTATTTATATCCAAAGGAAAACGAGTCCTATATCGACACAACCTGAAAGGCCGCTCAGCAAGGAAGAAGCCACTTCTCCAAAACCCCCATAAAAAAAGCCAGACTACGGTTTTCAACTGCACATGGGGACAAAGATTGTACTTTTGGGGAAATGTCCTCTGGTCTGAAAAAAAATAAATAAATAGAACTGTTTGGCCATAATGACCATTGTTATGTTTGGAGGAAAAAGGGGGAGGCTTGCAAGCCGAAGAACATCATCTCAACTGTGAAGCTCGGGGGTGGCAGCTGCATGTTGTGGGGGTGCTTTGCTGCAGGAGGACTGGTGCACTTCACAAAATATATGGCGTCATGAGTAAGGAAGATTACTTGGATATATTGAAGCAACATCTCAAGACATCAGTCAGGAAGTTGAATGGTCGCAAATGGGTCTTACAAATGGACAATGACCCCAAGCATACTTCCAAAGTTGTGGCAAAATGGCTTAAGGACAACAAAGTCAAGGTATTGGAGTGGCCATCACAAAGCCCTGACCTCAATCCTATAAAAAATGTGCGGGCAGAACTGAAAAACGTGTGCCAGCAAGGAGGCCTACAAATCTGACTCAGTTACACCAGCTCTGTCAGGAGGAATGGGCCAAAATTCACCCGACTTATTGTGGGAAGCTTGTGGACGGCTACCTGAAACGTTTGACCCAAGTTAAACAATTTAAAGGCAATGCTACCAAATACTAATTGAGTGTATGTAAACTTCTGACCCACTGGGAATGTGATGAAAGTAATAAAGAAAGAAATAAAAGCTGAAAAAATTATTCTCTCTACTATTATTATGACATTTCACATTCTTAAAATAAAGTGGTGATCCTAACTGACCTAAGACAGGGAACATTTACTAGGATTAAATGTCAGGAATTGTGAAAAACTGAGTTTATATGTATTTGGCTAAGGTGTATGTAAACTTCTGACTTCAACTGTAATTGTATTTTGGCCTTTCTTAATAGTATTTTGTTCTTAATTGAGAAACAAATGTTGTTTTTGCTGTTTATTTTTACTATTCACCTGGACAACACAAAAACACTCTCATGAGAGGCTGAAGCAGTACAGCCCATGGAGCTAAAATGGGTTAAGCTCCTTGCCCAAGGGCAGATTGATAAAAGGAATAAAGCCAGCTGTCCTCGCCAGACTTTACTCTGTATGGATAGTCTGCCAAACAATGGACTGTGTAGTTTCTCTAGAGAGCATCTCCGCGCCTCACAATGCAAAGTGGGCCTTTATCTGTGTGAGGGACATTTAGTAATTCACTGGAGCATTCTTAGTGTGCTATACTCTCCTTTTTTGGGTCAAATATGGGTCGTTGTCATAATGTCAGTTGAGGTTAAAATGGGGTAAACATGGCTCATGTTCATAAGGGCACAACATAGCAAAACAATTTTAACAACAAAAACAAGCTATTTCTTTATTGGACAAGTTCAGACATCCCTGTTTTGCTCCGTTTCAAAGTGTTTTTTTCAGTTCTGTGTCTACTGAACACTACCTGGCCTATTCTTTCTGAATCAAATCCGCAGGGCTCTTGGTCCTGATTAACTTGTGTGACCAATACAGAATCACTGTTCTTGCTCCTGAATGAACTTTAAGAAGAGAATATATAATGAAATCCACTGTATGTAATGAAATCCACTGTATGTAATGAAATCCACTATATGTAATGAAATCCACTGTATTTTTCATTGTCATTTTTCTTCATATATGATGCATGATGACAATTTGTATAATATTGCACTTAATTTAATTTCCTCCTAATGTTGATTTGTTTGAAGTGCTTATAGGCCTACTGTACTTTATATTAGATATGAGTCGATTCCTTTCACGCAGAAATCTTATTTGACCTTTTGACAAATGTAGATTATTTCTCTATCATCAATAACTTGTTTGATACTTTTATTCACAGAATGTAGTTCATAGAACTAGTATGATCTCTAGGATTTTCTCCTTAATCTCACCAAGACCAATGAACATACATCATGTGAATGGGTATTTCACATGATACATCTGGGACAAAATGTCTGTCCCAACAGTAATGAGGATAACTGAACAGAAAACGAGAGATTGGGTTGTGATGTCCTCCTGGCCTACCTATGCTGAACTGTGTGTGTGTGTGTGTGTGAGAGTGTGTATATATATATATATATATATATATATATATATATATATACATATATAGTAACCGACTACTATCATTCATTAGTTATTTCCTCAATATCTGTGTTTGCACTGTGTCTAGGCAGCTGTGGAGAGGAAGACAAACACACCATCTTGAGGTCACCTCTCAGAGAACAAAGCCATTAAATGAGTCTTTATACCCCATGAAACATGTCCCTATGTTTCAAGTGAACGTTCCGTGTGACCCCTTCACCACCGTAAATCCTCCCAGCACACCGCTCTGCCTTTCCACCGCAATTCACTTTAACTTTAATAACCGCTATACCACAGCCAATCTTTACAAGAGCTGGACCACTCAGACATACACACACAGTGACGCAGACACACACACTGATGCGCACACAAACACACACACACTGATGCAGACGTATACTGACTCAGACGTGTGCACACACACAGACACACACACATAGCCAGTGCTAGCCACTGCCCATAACAGCACTATTACTTACAGAAAATTAAACTGGCTCCTTTAACAGCCTAATACTCCTTCACAGAGGCAGGCAGGGACACAAAATAACAAAAAGTTAAATTGCTAAGCTATATATCTACTGAGGTACCAATTGGCCCAAAAGATGGCATATACACACACACAAACACACAAGGTTTTACCAGTGGTGGAGTGCAGGGTTTGTGTATTCAGAACAGATGTGGTGGAATGCTGGAGTCATCGTTCATCCTCATTTACCTGTTGGACAAACACAAACACACACACACACACATCAATACTTGGCTAAAGGCGTCTGCATACTAGGTTTGGTTAGCTCCTAGCAGAGCTCGGTTTGGAGAAGCAAATGTCTATAACTTTAAAAAGACATTAGCTTGAAAAAAATGTAAAAGCATCAAAATTACTGTTTGTCCCTCTTGAGATGCCGTAGCAGCAACACTTCCTCAAAATAGTCAGAAACAATCTAAGATAAATCAAGAAATCTGTTATTAATTTTGATATTTTTGCAGAGGAGGTCTTAGTCGCACAATTTTACATCTAACTAAGCTGTTTGGTGCAGTATTTCTCAGGTGATTTGTTTTTTGCATGAAAACCAGTCTGTCGTTGAATGACAACAAATACTTCATTGAAGAATCCTTACTGTTGACCAATCACCTACAAAGGGGCGTAGACTTTGGCAACCGAACTTTGTAAGTAAAAATGTTGTGTGAAAGCCGGAAAACCTGCCGAACACCAAAACTAACAAACAAATATCCCACATTTTGTTGTGTTACCGCCTGAATTTAAAATGTCACTGACCTACACACAACACCCCATAATGTCAAAGTGGCATTATGTTTTTAGAAATGTTTACAAATTAATGAAAAATTAACAGCTGAAATGGCTTGAGTCAGTAAGTATTAAACAGTGGTGGGAAAAGTACCCAACTATCATACTTGAGTAAAAGTAAAGATACCCTAATAGAAAATGACTCAAGTAAAAGTAAAAGTCACCCAATAAATTCTACTTGAGTAAAAGTATATAAGTATTTGGTTTAAAATATACTGAAGTATCAAAAGTATGAATCATTTCAAATTCCTTATCCACATCACCACCAAACTAACATGGTCCAAGCACACCAAGACAATTGTGAAGAGGGCATGACAAAACCTATTCCCCCTCAGGAAACTGAAAAGATTTGGCATGGGGTCCTCAGATCCTCAAAAGGTTCTACAGCTGCACCATCGAGAGCATCCTGACTGGTTGTATCACTGCCTGGTATGGCAACTGCTCGGCCTCCGACCGCAAGGCACTACAGAGTAGTGCGTACGGCCCAGTACATCACTGGGGCCAAGCTTCCTGCCATCCTGGACCTCTATACCAGGCGGTGTCATAGGAAGGCCCTA
This sequence comes from Hucho hucho, assembly GCA_003317085.1. NCBI lineage: Eukaryota > Metazoa > Chordata > Actinopteri > Salmoniformes > Salmonidae > Hucho > Hucho hucho. The sequence goes on from QNTS01003120.1 coordinate 68,505, forward strand.
GAAATTGTCAAAGAGTCCAGCCACCCTAGTCATAAACTGTTCTCTCTGCTACCGCATTGCAAGCGGTACCGGAGCGCCAAGTCTAGGCCCAAGATGCTTCTACAGTTATGGAAAAAAGTATTTGATCCCCTGCTTATTTTGTATGTTTGCCCACTGACAAAGAAATTATCAGTCTATAATTTTAATGGTAGGTTTATTTGAACAGCGAGAGACAGAATAACAACAAAAAAATCCAGAAAAACGCATGTGAAAAATGTTAGAAATGGAATTGCATTTTAATGAGGGAAATAAGTATTTGACCCCCTCTCAATCAGAAAGATTTCTGGCTGCCAGGTGTCTTTTATACAGGTAACGAGCTGAGATTATGAGCACACTCTTAGGAGCAAACTTCTTAGGGAGCGGCTGCATAGGTGACGGTTTTGGAGAGTCTGGCGTGCCCAAAGTAAAATGCCTGCCACTCAAGCCCAGAAAATAGGATATGCACATAATTAGTACTATTGGATAGGAAACACTCTGAAGTTTCTAAGAGTGTTAACTACTTAGGGAGTGGTGGGGCGCTAGCGCTAACATGGTCCCGACACTACCCGGTGAAATGCAAAGTGCCAAATTCAAAATCCAAAAGTTGAATTATTAAACATTCATCAATATACAAGTGTTGCATAGTCATCAAAAGCTCTGCTTCTTGGCAATATCACAGCGTTGTCAGATTTCAAAAAGGCTTTACGGCGAAAGCACCACATTTGATTGTTTGAGGATAGCACCTCCAATATTTTTCCATTAGCATAAATTCATAAACCATCGCGGTTCACACAAAACACATTTCACAGCGAAAACAAATCCCTTACTTTTTGAAGAACTTCTGCTGAGGGCTTCCCAAGTGTCCAACGAAGACATCCAATGGTTCTTTTGTTAGAAAAGTCATTTATTATATCCATAAATCTCTGTTTGGTTGGCGCATTATGTTTAAAAAATACCGCGTCCACTCGCCCATTGAACCGTGATGAGAACTCGTTCAACCTATACCTACACACTTGTCCAAGAACTTTTATGTATATTTACTATAATATTTCAACCGGATTATAAACTGGACGATAGGAAAGGAAAAAATCACAGCGCACGCGAGCCCGTGAACGCGCATCCTCTTCTGTTTACATCTGGTGACCAGTTCAAAATTCTTCTTCTATTACCATCCAGAGCATTCTAACATCATCAAACACTGTCTAGAGACTGTTGACATCCAGTGGAATCAATAGGTACTGCAATCTTACTCCTATATATAGCTGTTTTCAATAGGGAGGGGTTCAAAATGAGGCAATGTGTCAAAAACACTTTTTCCAGGACAGAAATTCCTCAGGTTTTCGCCTGCAGAGCGTCAAATTCAAATTACAAAAATACTAATTTCAAACATTCATGAAAATACAAATGCTGCCCACCCTTCAAAAGCTTAGACTCTTGTTAATCTAACAGCATTGTCAGATTTCAAAAAGGCTTTACCGCGAAAGCAGAACATTTGATTGTCTGAGGACAGCACCCCCACTCAAACCTCAATTAGCATAATAACATAACCAGCAGAGGTGTCACAAAACTCAAAAATAGCATAAAATAAATCGCTTACATTTGATGATCTTCCTCTGATGGCATATCAAAGCGTCCAGGTTCCACAATAAAAGGTCCTTTTGTTCGATAAAGTTCCTCTTTATATCCATATAGCTCCATTTGGTTGGCGCGTTTTGTTCAGTAATCCACCTGCCCAAAGGCTTTCATCCATGCAGACAAACGATATTCCAAAAGTACCCATAAAGTTCGCAGAAAAAAGTCAAACAGCATTTGTAATCAATACTCATATACCCTAAAATGAATATACACTATAATATTTCAGACGGAATATAACCTGCTAAATAGAAGAGAAAAAGAACTGAGCGCGCATTCCCTGTTACGCAAAGAATCCAAAACAGTACACTTGACGTGAACCCAGGAACTAGTGGTCTTACTCCCTTGATTTTGATGATTGAACGTTCCAACCTTTTTCTAAAGACTGTTGACATCTAGTGGAAGCCATAGGAACTGCAATCTGGGAGCTAAAATACCCAGCTATGAATAGCATGACAATTGAAAACAGTGTGACATGACTGATTCAGACATCCCGGATGGATTTTGCTCAGGTTTTTGCCTGCCATATCAGTTCTGTTATACTAACAGACATTATTTTAACAGTTTTAGAAACTTCATAATCTTTCCTATACAATAGTACTAATTATGTGCATATCCTATTTTCTGGGCCTGAGTGGGAGGCAGTTTACTTTGGGCACACCAGACTCTCCAAAACCGTCACCTCGGGAGCCGTGATAATAATAAGGCCAATGGAAGTTGTTCATGAAAATACAAGGAGTGATTCTATACCTTATGCAGGGACAAAATACTATAAAGGCAGAGCTCTGTGATAAGGGAGTCAGTCTCTTTCCATGGGAGAGGCTCGGCTTTAATCCGTTGAATTAAAGTCTAAATTGAATTCACAAGTTCCGGTATCTGTGTAAATATTTGACTCAAGATTTTCCACAACAGTCTTTGTCCAGCAACTGGCGCAGAGGCTCACAGACTGCTGATAGGTGTTGCATGAACTTTGCAAGATAGTTTGCAAAGCTGATAAGATGCTGTACTCCTTTTGCATCAGACAGGTTTGGCATGTCGAGGATCACTCTGACTTTGTATGGGTCCGGCTTCAGGCCTTTGGCCGAGAAAATGTGGCCATGGAAGTGGACGTCTTTCACCTTGAACTTCAGCTTCTTCAGGCCAAGGTGAAGCTTAACTGATCGGCAGCGTTCCATCAGTGCCAGGAGCTTCACGTCGTGGTCGTGCTCTGCTTCTTCGTCTGTGTCACCACAGCCTACGATCAGGACATCATTGGCGATGGGTTCAATGCTCTTGAGCCCAGCCAGTAACTCGTGCTGCTTGCGTTGGTATACCTCAGTGCCACTGAGACACCAAACAGGAGCTTGAGCCAGCGTTTCTGACGCCAGGGGGTCCAGAAGGTAGTCATGAAGCTTCTTTCTTCGTCCAGCTTGCATTGAAGGAATCCATCTCAGGCATCCACCAAGGTGAAAATCCTGGCCTTGGGAAGTTTGTAGAGGACATCCTCCAGTGTCGGCATGATGTAGTGAGATCGTTTCAGTGCTTGGTTCAGATGCTTTGGGTCGATGCAGACCCTCAGCTTCTCTGTTCTTTTCACTATGACCACATTGCTGATGCAGTCAGTTGGTTCAGTCACAGATGTCATGTGGCCATCGGCCTCATACTTGTCCAGCTGGGCCTTCACAGCCACTTTCATTGCAATGGGCACATTGTGAGGAGCACAATGGACTGGAGTGACACCCTCATCCAATTCAAAGTATACCTCAGCAGGCACTGATTCAACGGGCCTGTTGAATACATCGTCATATCTGCTGAGTAGGGGTCCATGCTGGACATGCTCCACAATGTGCAGGTCATTTGGTACGGTGAACTGCATCAGTCCCAGGCGTTCACATCTAGAGCCTGAGAGGAGAGGATGTGCACTGGTTTTCACAATCTCAAACTCCAGCTTGTTTTTGCGTCCCCGAATAACACATTTGGTTTCAAAGATGCCCATAGAGCTCATTATCTCTCCTGAGTACAGCTTTAGTCTAGTATCGCTGGGCAAGAGATGTGTGTCAGGTGCCAGATTGATTTTGTCTTTGTAGCTCATTACGTTGCATGTAGCACCGGAATCCAGTTGACAATGTTGTTGCTTGTTGTGTAATCGTAGTGTCACAAACCATTTCTTCCCTATTGAGTGTACAGCCCCAATGGATTCATGCATGTAAATGTCACTTTCACTGTTCTGCTCTGAACACTGAGTGACATCATCAACACAGTGAATCTTGCCCTCACTCACCCTTCTTTTGCTTTTGAGACACACTTTTGCAAAGTGATTATTAGTTTCACAAGCTCTGCATGGTTTTCCGCAGGCAGGGCAGTGCTCTTTGCCTTATGCCTCTGGATTTCCACAGTATTTCCATGCTATGGGGCTCTATGTGTTACTATGCCTCGATTGGTTTTGTCTGAATGTCTGCCTGGCAACAGCGTGAACAGTATCAACATCGGTGCATGGGGTTTTGATTTCCATTGCTCTCATTCTCATGTCAGTGACTTCGGCAGTGCCCCACAATGGCAGTTATTAATATTAAACCTCTCTCTCTTAGTAGACGCAGGGGCGTATCGTAATTTGCAATTCCCAGTACTATTTTGTCATGAATCAATTCATCTTTCAATCCCCCGTATTCACAAGTGGCGGATCTTTCTCTCAAACGGGTTACAAAGTTGTGTACTGACTCACCCTCTTCCTGTTTGCAGCTTCCGAAAATGAACTGCTCGTAAATGACGTTCCTGGCGAGTTGGAAGTAATTCTCCAATGCATCCAATATAGCCTTTGCATCACACTGTTATCGTGCTGTGAGGGTGAGATTGTGCCGGTAGATATGCCTGCATTCGCTGCCCATTAAACTCCTCAGAGTTGCCGCTTGGACCTCGTTGGGTTTCTCATGTAGACCGGTTGCCAGCGCATAGTCCTCGAATTCATCCCTGAAGTTGTCCCAATTAGTATTCCAGTCCCCTGTGAGAACCATGGGATTTGGTAGCGGAATGTTCGCTACCATAGCGATGGAATAGGAGATCTCTTTGCCTTCAGCCATCGAGGTAGGTAGTGATGCTAGCTAGCCAGCTAACAACGAGTTGATCAGTGTTGTGACTAGCAGTAGGAAACGGTGTGTGTTCGCATATGGAACGTAACTGCGCCTATACTGTACTTAGCTACAAAAATAATAAACGTGGTTTTCAAGACACTTCTGATACCATGTTTCAGTATGATATGTTGGATAAAGGAATAAAGACAGACACCAATGTCAAGTTCAATAGCATTGTTCAAGCATTGTACAAATCCCTACACACGGAGTCCGGCTGTCACGATCTTGTACGGAAGTGGACCAAGGCGCAGCGTGCAGGGTTGAGTGAAATATATTTATTGATAGAACTCACCAAAACAAAAGAAAGTACACAACGACCGTAATGCAGGTGTGGCACACACAGGTACACACACAGGTACTACAAACATAATATCCCACAACACAGGTGGGGGACTGAACAACCTAAATAGGATTCTCAATTAGACTAACAGCTGCCTCTAATTGGGAACCCAAACCAACCAACATAGAAATACAACATAGAACAAAAACACACCCCTGATCACGTCCTGACCAAAACCACCATAGAGCAGCCAAAAGGGCTATCTATGGCCAGGACGTGACAGTACTCCCCCCCAAAAGCGCGGACTCCGACCGCGACCAAAAGTCACTGGGGGGGGTCTCTCGGGTGGGTCCTCGCCTTTGGCGGCGGCTCCGGTGCGGGCCGTACCGGCCCGAGAAGACGCACTGGGGGCCCGGTATGTGGAGCAAGAACAGTACGTGCCAGGCTGGGACGACATCTTAGAGGCCTGGTGCGTGGAACAGGAACAGTCCATGCCGGTCTCTCGATGCGCACAGGGGGCCTGGTGCGCGGAGCAGGGACAGGACGTGTCGGGCTCTCGATGCGCACAGGGAACCTGATGCGTGGAGCAGGGACAGGACGTGGTGGGTTATTCTGTCACGGTTTTCTGATGGAGCGGACCAAAATGCAGCGAGGGTTCCAGTAAACATACTTTTATTCAGTGCAAACTGGCAAAAACAATAAACAATGAACAGACCGTACTGGGCTGTGGAGACGCACCAGAGATACAGTGCGCAGAGCCGGTGCAGGATATCCTGGTCCAAGGAGGCGCACCGGAGACCAGGAGCGCTGAGCCGACACCCTCCTTCCAGTAAACATAAAAGTATGTTTACTGGAACCCTCGCTGCATTTTGGTCCGCTCCATCAGAAAACCGTGACACCGGCGAACAGTCCGGCTAATCGATTACCTATCAACTAGACTCCGTAACAATACGTGCCCTCTGTTCCCCATTGTCCTTGTTGATTATTGTTCCATGTCCGTTGGTCTTGTGTTCTGTTGTATCGGCTTGCGTGTTACCATGTTAGTGTGCACTTGTTATTACAGGTCTCGTCCCGTGTATTGTTATTACGGGTCGTGTCCCGTGTATTTATTAGAGGTTTACACCTCGCTCTTTGTTTTGGGCTTCGTCCCCATCATGTCCATGACGTACTCTATTTTCGTATTCCTGCGCCTGTCTCCTATCATTATACAATGTGACAGTACGTAGTACTTTAAAGTATTTTTACTTAAGTACTTTACCCCACTGGTATTCAGCCCCTTTGTTATGGCAAGCCTAAATAAGTTCAGGAGTACAAATTTGCTTAAGTCACATAATAAGTTGCATGGACTTACTCTGTGTGCAATAATGTATAACATGATTTTTTTATTACTCTGTACCCCACACATACAATTATCTGTAATGTCCCTCAGTTGAACAGTGAATTGCAAACACAGATTCAACCACAAAAACCAGAGAGGTTTTCCAATGCCTCGGAAAGAAGGACTCCTATGGTAGACTGGTAAAATAAAAAAAAGCAGACATTGAATATCCCTTTGAGCATGGTGATGTTATTAATTACACTTTGGATGGATGTATCAATACACCCAGTCACTACAAAGATACAGGCTTAACTAGGTTGCCAGAGAGGAAGAAAACCTCTCAAGGATTTCACTATGAGGCCAATGGTGACTTTAAAACAGTTAGAGTTTAATGGCTGTGGTAGTTTTCTCCTGAGGATGGATCAACAACATTGTAGTTACTCCACAATACTAACCTAAATGGCATAGTGAAAAGAAGGAAGCCTGTACAGAATACACATATTCCAAATATTGCATCCTGTTTGCAATAAGTAAAACTGCAAGAAATGTGGCAAAGAAATGAACTTTATATCCTGAATACAAATCGTTCTGTTTGGGGCAAATCCAACACAACCCATCATTGAGTACGACTCTTCATATTTTCAAGCATGGTGGTGGCTGCATCATGTTAGGGGTATGCTTGTCTTTGGAAAGGACTAGTGAGTTTTTTAGGATACAAATAAACGAATAGAGATAAGCACAGGCAAAATCCTAGAGGAAAACTTGGTTCAGTCTGCTTTCCAAAAAATTCACCTTTCAGCAGGACAATAATCTAAAACACCAAATTATATTTAATGTTCCCGAGTGGCCTAGTTACAGTTTTGACTTAGATCAGGGACGACACCCTAGCAAGACTTGAAAATGGCTGTCTAGCAATGATTAACAACCAACTTGACAGAGCTTGAAGAATTTTTAAAGAATAATGTGCAAATATTGTACAGACCAGGGATGCAAAGCTCTTAGAGACTTACCCAGATAGACTCACAGCTGTAATCACTGCCAAAGGTGAATCTAACATGTATTAACTCAGGCGTGTGAAAACTTACATAAATTAGGTATTTATGTATTTTATTTTCAATATATGTGCAAAATTCCTAAAAACATGTTTTTACTTTGTCATTATGGGGTATTGTGTATGGGTGAGCAACAATTTAATCAATTTGAATTCAGGCTGTAACACAACAAAATGTGGAATAAATCAAAAGGTATGAATACTTTCTGAAGGCACAGTATGCAAATTGTTTAATCCCAATGCCAAGGCTGGCAGGACCTGCCTCCTGCTGTAAGGCTCCATGATTAGGCAGACATCTCTCTTTCTTTCATTCTCTCTCTCTCTTCGTGTAAGGCTCCATGATTAGACAGCCCTCTCTTTCTCTCTCGTTTTCTTAACCTCTTTTTCAATGTACCCTCTTTCTTCCTCTCTAACCTTTTTCATTAGCCTCTATCCCATCTCTCTCTCCATCTATCTTCCCTCTCCCCCCTCATCTCCCTCCCCCTCTCCTCCTCTCTCAGTACCCAGCGAGGTGACCTGTCCGATCTAGTCAAGGTCATGGAGGCGACATGACGGAGAGGGCGACTGATTTTAGCCGGCTTCATTACTTTCCCTCCCTCCATTCCCCCCTCCATCCCTCTGGAGGCCTGCAAGCCCTCTTCATCATGTGATTAACAGGACCTCTGTTCTCTGGCTTTCAGAGCTGGACAGCAAGGGGAATGGAGGCTGGGTGTGTGTGTGTGTGTGTGTGTGTGTGTGTGTGTGTGTGTGTGTGTGTGTGTGTGTGTGTGTGTGTGTGTGTGTGTGTGTGTGTGTGTGTGAGTGAGTGAGTGTTCAGAAATTGGACACAAACTCTGCCAAGAAAATAATGACTTGGCCCCAAGGCTCCAGCCAGTCTCTTGGGCTGTGTAGCAGCGTCCAATGGGGGAATGTGATGTCTTGACTGCTCCCTATAGGAGAGGGGGAATTCTGACACACGTGGCACACGTGGCACACACACTCCATGGGGCTTCCATCAAAGCAGCTGGTAGCAGTCATTCCTCATGCTTCATGGGTAATGGGATTTCAAGATAACCCAGGACATTGCCAAGGAAGGTATGCTCCCAGTCTACTCTATTTTCAACACAAGATGCGGTGGTTTCACAGTTTGGCTAATGGGAAGATCATGTAAGACTTCCCAAATGAGTCACTATGTGTTATGCGGTTAGGAGGTCTTTGGAGATGGGTTGAGTCAATGTTATCTTTTATATGGTGGAAAATAGCATTGTCTTGTCTCTGTTTCTTCACCCCAGACTAGACAATGAGAGCAGCAGGAGAGGATGGAACATTATTTTGAGATAAAAGGGGCAAAGCCGCAGCGATGTGTACTGTGCGTGTGCGACGGTAATAAGGGTACACTACACTCCCACAGTATCCCAGAGAGAACGGTTCCTCTGAGAATTACTCCTACAGTTTAGTTGTTCTCTGAGACACACAAGACAACGTTGTGTGTGTGTGCACCTCAAAGTTGTCTCACTGCAACTTGTAGTAGGAGCAGAATACGATGACATGTACAGTACTTGCTAGCATTCCCAGTTCAATAAGATTAGCTGACTAAATACCACCAAGTATATAACGAACACCATGTGAGTGGAGACTTGCAAATGAATATTTTCAAAGGTAATTACTCACAATCCCTCACGGTTGTAATTAATCACAAGCAGTAAGCTAAGGCTTCATATATTAAGGACGTACTTATACACATACTGTATATTTCACTCTGCCGCCAACTAACATACTCATTAATAAAGAAGTCAATTTATCAAAGCTTCTCTGGAACTGAATATATTAGCATTGATTACGTTCCAAATGACACTCTCTTCCCTACATAGTGCACTACTTTTGACCAGAATCCTATGGGCCCTGGTCAAAAGTAGTGCACTTAAAAGGGAATAGGGTGTCATTAATATTACCTCAGGATGTGGAGAGTGGGGATGAGGGGTCTCTGGTCCAGTGCTTTCCAACATGTTCCGTCTCATTGGAGTGTTACATTTGAGTTTAGCTAAATCACCTACTGTGCTTCTTCATATGAACAGGGCATAACAAAGTAATGGAGTCATTTGCATAGTATGGTGGAATAGCTTAAGGTCGTCCTGAACGTGTTTGACGGCATGAGGAGTTAATTTTGTCTACTGGAGGATGGAGGAGGATAGAGGATTGTCAGGGATTCTATGGATACTAAGGAAGTCTGTGACATCCATCACTATTATTATATGGTTCTCACTCTATGGCCCGTTGNCATTGTTCAATGTCAGTGCAGGAAAGGAGACAAGGAGAAGAGGCAACAACAGACTATTGAGATGGACCCAATCTCTTTATTACTTTCTCTCTCTCTCTCTCTCTCTCTCTCTCTCTCTCTCTCTCTCTCTCAGCCTCTCTCTCTCACTCTCTCTCTCTCACTTTCTCTCCCTCTTTATTTCTCTCTTATCCCTCTCTCTCTCGCTGTCTCACTCTCTCACTCTCGCTCTCTCTCAGACACAGGCTGTAATCTCCTGCTTTGATCAGGCCTAATGATTGTCATCAGTGCTGCTTAAGGAGGCCTGGCCGTGTGCCCAACGCTGCTGTGTGTGTGTGTGTGTCAGGCCCTCTTAATGAGGTGAAGCTGGAGCGTGACTCAGAGTAGCCTTAGGGGTAGTAAAGTGGCATAACCCCGACCACAAGCATGCCTCCAGCCAGCCCCTGACATGCCCACAGTAAAGAGACACTGGTGACACACTGAAAGATCCACTCTAAAGAGGCTGATATCGTTCTATAAGCATTTATGACGGACGACAGGTTCAGTACACATCACTGCATTCTCTATCAGAAAGTACAGCCGTATGTTACTTCCTGGTTAACCTACAGACGTACGAGCTACCAGACCCGGTCTCATGATTGGTTAACTCTAGAGATCCCTTACATCTCCACTGACTTAGATAAATCTGCTTTTAGTTATTTTGCACCTCATGTATGGAACAATCTACAGGGCTCCCTGCAACTTGATGTTCTGGTGTCTCTGAGGCTGTTCTAGTTGTTGATTATAGGCCTCTTTGCTGAGGGATGTGATCGTTTTACTTGAATGGCTTGTAGATCTTGTATGTTTTTATTATGTTGTAAATAGTATAAATTGTGCAAATAGTATGACTTGTGTATATGCAGGACTCCCTTGTCTCAATGGGACTCCCTGTGAAATTAAGTTACAAAAATAATGATTTCACTGGGCCTGGTGCTGTGTAGATCTATAGTCTTTTAAGCCTGTTTGTGTTCCCACCTACATACTTACACTGTTCACCAAACATTGTTAGTGCATGTGCTTATCTTTGCTATACTGTAATATGATCTGAAATCAGTTGAACCAAGCTCCTCCGTTCACTTCACTTCATTCTATTCTGCACTGTGTTGCATCCTCATTAGCATACCAGTCTGTACCCCTGTGCTGCATCCTCATTGGCATACCAGTCTGTACCACTGTGCTGCATCCTCATTGGCATACCAGTCTGTACCACTGTGCTGCATCCTCATTGGCATACCAGTCTGTACCACTGTGCTGCATCCTCATTGGCATACCAGTCTGTACCACTGTGCCCTTCTATTGTGTGGCATGAGGATCCAATCTGGGTCAGACCCTCCTGGGTTAGTTTATACAATGCGTTAGCTTTTGTAGTTTTGAAGGTTAAGCTGTATCAGTGGAGCTCAGGGAGTGAGGTGTGTGTGTGTGTTTTTATTTATTTATGTATTTATTTCACCTTTATTTAACCGGGTAGGCTCATTGAGAACAAGTTCTCATTTACAACTGCGACCTGGCCAAAATAAAGTACAGCAGTTGAACACATACAACAACAAAGAGTTACACATGGAATAAACAAACATACAGTCAATAATACAGTAGAAAAAAAGAAGTCTATATACAGTGAGTGCAAATGAGGTAAGATAAGGGAGGTAGTGCAATAAATAGGTCATGGTGGCGAGTTAATTACAATATAGCAATTAAACACTGGAATGGTAGATGTACAGAAGTTGAATGTGCAAGTAGAGATACTGGGGTGCAAAGGAGCAAGATAAATAAATAAATACAGTATGGGGATGAGGTAGTTGGATGGGCTATTTACAGATGGGCTATGTGCAGGTGCAGAGATCTGTGAGCTGCACTGACAGCTGGTGCTTAAAGCTAGTGAGGGAGATATGAGTCTCCAGCTTCAGTGATTTTTTAGTTCGTTCCAGTCATTGGCAGCAGAGATCTGGAAGGAAAGGCGGCCAAAGGAGGAATTGGCTTTGGGGGTGACCAGTGAGATATGCCTGCTGGAGCGCGTGCTATGGGTGGGTGCTGCTATGGTGACCAGTGAGCTGAGATAAGGCAGGGCTTTACCTAGCAAAAACTTGTAGATGACCTGGAGCCAGTGGGTTTGGCGACGGCTTTGTTGACAAAACGGATGGCACTTGATAGACTGCATCCAATTTGTTGAGTAGAGTGTTGGAGGCTATTTTATAAATGGCATCGCCGAAGTTGAGGATCGGTAGGATGGTCAGTTTTACGACGGTATGTTGGCAGCATGCATGAAGGATGCTTTGTTGCGAAATAGGAAGCCGATTCTAGATTTAATTTTGGATTGGAGATGCTTAATGTAATCTGTTTGTTAACTTGGCTTTCGAAGACCTTAGAAAGGCAGGGTAGGATAGATATAGGTCTGTAGCAGTTTGGGTCTAGAGTGTCTCCCCCTTTGAAGAGGGGGATGACCGCAGATTTCCAATCTTTGGGAATCTCAGACGATACGAATGAGAAGTTGAACAGGCTAGTAATAGGGGTTGCAACAATTTCGGCAGTTAATTTTAGAAAGAGAGAGTCCAGATTGTATAGCCCGGCTGATTTGTAGGGGTCCAGATTTTGCAGCTCTTTCAGAACATCAGCTATCTGGATTTGGGTGAAGGAGAAATGGGGGAGGCTTGGGTGAGTTGCTGTGGGGAGAGCAGGGCTGTTGACCGGGGTAGGGGTAGCCAGGTGGAAAGCATGACCAGCTGTAGAAAAATGCTTATTGAAGTTCTCAATTATAGTCAATTTGTTGGTGGTGACAGTGTTTCCTAGCCTCAGTGCAGTGGGCAGCTGAGAGGAGGTGCTCTTATTCTCCATGGACTTTACAGTGTCCCAGAACTTTTTTGAGTTTGTGCTACAGGATGCAAATTTCTGCTTGAAAAAGCTAGCCTTAGCTTTCCTAACTGCCTGTGTATATTGGTTCCTAACTTCCCTGAAAAGTTGCATATCGCTCGGGCTATTCGATGCTAATGCAGAACGCCACAGGATGTTTTTGTGCTGGTCAAGGGCAGTCAGGTCTGGAGAGAACCAAGGGCTATATCTGTTCCTGGTTCTATATTTTTTGAAAGGGGCATGCTTATTTAAGATGATGAGGAAGGCACTTTTAAAGAATGACCAGGCATCCTCTACTGACGGGATGAGGTCAATATCCTTCCAGGATACCCGGCCCAGGTCGATTAGAAAGGCCTGCTTGCTGAAGTGTGTGTGGGTGTGGGTGTGGGTGTGGGTGTGTGTGTGTGTTTGTGTGTGTGTGTGTGTGTTATACGTTTATTAAAGTTGAGCAGGGCTGTATCAGTGAGGCTGAGGGAGTGCTGTCTCTTATCTACGTCTTGAATAATGCAGGAGGCCCAGGGGTCAGAAGACCAGTTACCTGTGCCAACCTGTCCCACTATCTCTCCCTTTACTCACACACACACCAGCAAACACACACAGCTCCTATTTAGACACACACACACACTAGCAAATATATACATGTACGAAGCACACAGTCCTGCAAATCTCCTGTTTTTACACACACACACACACACACACACACACACACACACACACACACACACACACACACTGCCCCACTATTTTGGTTAGCTCTGCTCCGGTGCACCTGGGGAGACGCAGGAGGAAACAGGGAAATGTATTGTGTTCTGTTTATCTCCTTGATTATTTACCTCAACATTTGGCAGTGCAGTTCCGTTTTTCTTGTTTGAAGGTCTTTCCCTCCCAGAGAGATGACTCATGTTACAACAGGCAGTCTCTTTTATTCTAATTAGTATGTGATTAGCATAACCTGGATTAGCATAGTTAAATTGTTTGTTATTCTCTGTGACTGGCTGTGTGCGTGTGCGCATGTGTTTGTGTTGTTTGACTGACTGACCGCCCCGGGAGGAGGACGCCATGAGCCAGATGCGTCCGTCGGCATTGACACTCTAGGGTGGCGTGCTCGATATCTGACCCCCACATGACCTCCTGACCTCCCAACCGTTTGATGAAGCTTTACTTTATGTGATTTGTTGTTTTCAGTCAGATAAAGTTCATTCAGCTACAGTTGATTCAGCTACAGTTGATTCAGATATAATTGATTCAGATATGGCTGATTCAGATATTGCTGATTCAGATACGGTTAATGAAAAATCATTAACTTGTATATAATGCTTAGTAACGTTTTAGGCTTGTCTGAATGAGCCTCTATGGTAGTATCCAATGTGAGTTACTGAGGTGGAGGTTTTGCATATGACGCTTTCCCATTAAATATATTTTTTTGCCACAAGCTCACATCGGTCAAACAGATTCCTATTGGAGAATTCCATCCCACATTTAATTTGCCATTGTAATGCAATTTGCAACACACATTTATTCTCCCCTCTGAGGGGAAAAAAGAGGCCATTTGTCATCATCATTTCATCATCGCACAATGGCGCATCAATCTCCTGCCCCTGCCACCTATAGCGTATCAGTGAATCAACTTCAACAGCAATTCTTCCCAAGACAACCACACGTGGATAGTTAGAAAAAACGCCCTCAGCACCAAAGGCTGTTGATTTAGTTATCTTGTTTATGCCGTGAGAACGGATGTCGTTAAGAAAGTTGTTTTCGTTGCACCCAGAAGCTGTCTTCCATGTTTCGCTATCTCATTGTGTTTCTATTGTAGTCTGTGTTAGAAAGAGGTAGTCTGTGTTAGAAAGAGGTAGTCTGTGTTAGAAAGAGGTAGTCTGTGTTAGAAAGAGGTAGTCTGTGTTCAATAGGGCACATGGTTGCAAAACGGAAACCAAAAATTAGCATTTCTTATTGGATAGATAGTTAATTCCTGTTTCAGTCTGTTTTCTTCTGTTTTGTGCCTAATGAACATCACCCAGGTGAGTACCTCCACCTACCCTTAGCTAAAGTGAATCCATCATCTCTGTCACACTGTGCTCTGAAATGTGATTATCCACTTCATTATGGTGAGAGCTCCCCTACTGTGAATTTAAATGGCTGCCTTTGGAAAATGATCATTAAATTTTATATAGCCCAGTGGTTCACAACTCCTCAAGTACCCCCAACAATAGATTTTTATTGTGGACCCAGACAAGCACACCTGATTCAACTTGTCAACTAATCATCCAACCCTCAATGAGTTGAATCAGGTGACTTTGTCTGGGGATACAACTCAAATATGTGCTGTTGGGGGTACTGGAGGACTGGAGTTGGGAAACAATGCTCTAGTCAGTGTATAATCAGAAGGGGAAATGACCTGAGCTTATTGTTTAACTTGTATCTAGCAGGACCTTTAGTGAGGCTGATTGGTTGATTTCTACCCTTCATTTCAATTCAATTTAAGGGGCTTAAAGACATTTCAAATGTCATATTATGTCTATGTACTGTGTTGTAACGATGTGCAAATAGTTCAAGTATAAAAGAGAAAATAAATTAACAAAATTATGGGTTCTAGTCATCAGTCCTTCTATGGCCTGGTACGGCAACTGCTCCGCCCACAACCATAAGGCTCTCCAGAGGGTAGTGAGGTCTGCACAACGCATCACCGGGGGTAAACTACCTGCACTCCAGGACACCTACACCACCCGATGTCACAGGAAGGCCAAAAAGATCATCAAGGACAACAACCACCCGAGCCACGGCCTGTTCACCCCACTATCATCCAGAAGGCGAGGTCAGTACAGGTGCATCAAAGCTGGGACCGAGAGACTGAAAAACAGCTTCTGACTGTTAAACAGCCATCACTAACATTGAGTGGCTTCTGCCAACATACTGACTCAAATCTCTAGCCACTTTAAATAATTGAAAATTGGATGTAACAAATGTATCACTAGCCACTTTAAACAATGCTAAAATAATATTTACATATCCGACATTACTCATCTCATATGTATATACTGTACTCTATACCATCTACTGCATCTTGCCTATGCTGGTCGGCCATCGCTCATCCATATATTTATATGTACATACTCGTATTCATTCCTTTACACTTGTGTGTAGAAGGTAGTTGTGAAATTGTTAGATTACTTGTTAGATACTACTGCATGGTTGGAACTAGAAGCACAAGCATTTCGCTACACTCACATTAACATCTGCTAACCATGTGTATGTGACAAATAAAATTTGAGTTGATTTGATTTGACCTGCAATCATCTGGGTCGTATTCATTGGAGCACACTGTAGAAAAACGCTTTTCAGCGTAATATGAAACAAGTGGTTTGGTGCCCTACTAAAATAAGTCCTTTACGGCACTGTAGTTGGGGTACCCTCTTTTAAGAGATGACCAACTTACAAATCAGTGGAAATCATAGTGAATCGCTTAAAAAGTTGATTCAAGTCAACATTGAATTTAGAAATTCTATTAGAAAGTGAATAGGCCTATTCACGACTCAAATTATTATCAAATTGATTAAGTGATTCAGCAATTATAAGGACAATATGCATAGTAGGAAAAGTATTAGCAGAAATCACATATGCAAAACAATGAACTATGTAGAAATAAAGTGAGAACGCTAAATCTATCAAGGATATAAGAAGTAAAGGATATCTTTCAATTTGGAATTGGTCTTCAGTAGCAGATAAAGTTGAGGCTCTCCTCGCAGTCCCGGGTCTCCCATGCTCCCTCTGTTGCCATGGCCCCACAGCGGAGGTTCCCGGCGGGGCACTGATGCTGTCCACCCTGGGGCCAGGCCTCGTACTCCAGTGGGTCCCCGTTCACCCACAGCCAGCGGTTGGCCAGGTATCGCAGGCCCGTCCACAAGTGGGCCGTGGTGGTCTGGGCCTCCCTGCTCTCCCTCTGGGCCAGAAGCAGCTCCGTCTCAGACACCAGGCTGGTGAGGTCCATGTGCTGCTCCCTGCAATACTGCAGAGCCTCCTCCCACGTCTTGTTCTCCTTCACCACGATCAGCTTCAAGCAGAAGAAGGGTAGCTGATGGTATACAAATGCATCATGCCATCTATTCCCTTTAATCAGACCATAGTCTTCTTCAGGCCCGTTGTTTGGTTGGTCCGTGTCCCAGGCACCAAGGTAGGTTGCGTCACCACCTCCCGACCACCTCCAGCCTTTTAGGTTGTGTGGCTCTCTGTACAGACCAATCCAGGTGGAATCATGAATCCATACACCTGGTGCCTTTTGTAGCTCCTGCTGTTCCCTCTCACTGCTGATGGAGGACAGGTCGGTGTAATGTTCTCTGCAGAACTCCTGAGCTTGTAACCAGTTTTTCGCGGCAGAAACATAGATGTGCTTCCCAGATTGAAAGGTGTATGGTTGATTCCCATCATCTCTTCTCCCCCCAAATACCCCCAAAACACTGGACATGAGGAGCACTGTGTAAACAGTCTTCTCCATGACAGTGTTGTGTTCAGATTTAAGGGGAAGTGTGTCTCTTCTGCTGTTGCTGCTCTGTCTGATGCGCTGACTGATGACGCTGGTCTGTTTTGAGGCATGATGGACCAATAGAACAGCTTTGCATTTTACATTTTTGTTTTGCAAATATGCTTACCTGTACAAACATAAGGAAGGCAAAATCTAACATACAAATTATGTCTCTTCGGGGGGCTCACTGAAGATGGGTGGACAAAGTTTATCAGGAGTCAGCAAGTGACACGTACAATTTTGAATAACGGGCCAAAGTTGTTTGCCTGGTCGTTGTGTCTCTACCTGTCAAACAAATTCTCTGACACATGAAATGGCTGCTCATAGAAAATGGATGTAAAAGGTTGAGGTCTGTGCAAATAACATGAATAACTTTGGATGAGGAGTAACAGTTGTTAGTTTAGTGCCACTGCTTTAGGAGCGTCTTCCCTTGACACCCCGTTCCCTATTTCCATTAGGGAACGTCTCTGAAGTGTGTGCGTGCAAGAACTTGAATTCTCCCCCTTGGATTCCTTCTAAACGACAACAAGGGAAGTGCTGAGTGATTTGGGTTTTTTAAGGTTCGGGTTTACGCACAAATTGACCCTCTGTGACCAAGAGAAAGTGGCCGTGTTTAATTTCTTCAAAACTATTCAGCATTTTTTCATGTTGAGAGCTCTAAATCCGTCTGAGAATATCACAGAGAGATGAAACCACAATTGCCGTCTCCCAGGCTAGGCTCCGTCGCTCAGAGGCAGACTAAATCAATTCTTTGTCTGGATAGGTCAGAAATTGTGACACGTCACTCCCTATGACAGTGAAAAGAAGGAAGCCTGTACAGAATAAAAAATATATCCAAAACATGCATCCTGTTTGCAATAAGACACCAAAGTAAAACTGCAAAAAATTTAGCAAAGAAATTAACTTTATGTCCTGAATACAAAGCGTTATGTTTGAGGCAAATCCAACACAACACATCATTGAGTACCACGCTTCATATTTTCAAGCATGGTGGTGGCTGCATCATGTTATGGGTATGCTTTTCATCGGCAAGGACTAGGGAGGTTTTTTTAAATAAAAAGAAACGTAATAGAGATAAGCACAGTCAAAATCCTAGACACTGGACACTGGGAGATTACAGTTACAGTTTTGATTTAAATTGGCTTGAAAATCTATGACAAGACTTGAAAATGGCTGTCTAACAATGATCAACAACAAACTTGACATAGCTTGAAGAACTTTCAAGAGAATAATGTGTAAAAGTTGTACAATCCAGGTTTGCAAAGCTCTTAGAGACTTACCCAGAAAGACTCACAGCTGTAATCACTGCCAAAGGTGATTCTAACATGTATTGGGGTTTGAATACTTATGTAAATTTGATGTGTCTGTATTTCATTTTCAATAAATGTGCAAAATGTCTAAAAACATGTTTTCTCTTTGTCAGTGTGGGATATTGTGTGTAGATGGGAAATAATTGTATATATTTTTCATCCATTTTTGAATTCAGGCTGTAACACAAGATATGAAATATGTCAAGGGGTATGAAGGCCCTATAACATCTAAAGTTCAAGTCATCTCATCTCTGCTCAGGCAGTAGCAGCCAGACAGACAGCAGGACTGCCAGATAACCATCTAATGTTATTTCTGTGCTCCACAACTAGCCAAGCTCCCCTTGCCTAGCGTAAAGTGTTGCCCGGAATCATTGGGTTGCCATAGCTGCCCATGCTGCAGAGCTGTCTGACGAAATCACTATTTTAGTAGTTCTTCAGTAGATAAGGCGTACTATCAAGATTGCTACAACTATCAATCGGGTAGAGCTACCTCACAAACTGTCTCTCTCACTCTCGTCGCTGTGTTTTGTACATTCATCTCGCTCTCATGCGGTCTGTGCACGGGGCCAAGATGAATAAGCGCAATGGATTCTGGTGATTGTAGTTAATTACCAGATTTTCTGCACTGACCTATGTTGAATATTTGCCTATTGAAAACTACATCTCCCTACAGCTTCCTACCGTACGTTCTTGATTTGATTCTTGATCTCGTGCTTGATATGATTTCTCTTTAGAGAAATGGCACTTTGAGCTCACTTTCAACATGCAACTATTTCAAAGATTTTACTGAGTTACAGTTCATATATAGAAATCAGACAATTTCAATAAATTGAGTAGGCCCTAATCTATGGATTTCACATGACTGGGAATACAGATATGCATCTGTTGGTCACAGAACCCTTAAAAAATAAGGTAGGGGTGTGGATCAGAAAACCAGTCAGTTTCTAGTGTGACCACCATTTGCCTCATGCAGTGCAACACATCTCCTTTGTATAGAGTTGATCAGGCTGTTGATTGTGGCCTGTGGAATGTTGTCCCACTCCTCTTTAATGGCTGTGTGAAGTTTCTGTATATTGGGAAATGGAACAGACTGTCGTACATGTCGATCCAGATCATCCCAAACATGCTCAATGGGTAACATGTCTGGTGAGCATGCAGGCCATGGAAGAACTGGGACATTTTCAGATTCCAGGAATTTTGTACAGATCCTTGCGACATGGGGCCGTGCATTATCATGCTGAAACATGAGTTAATGGCAGCAGATGAATGGAATGACAATGGATCTCGTCACGGTATCTCTGTGCATTCAAATCGCCATTGATAAAAATGCAATTGTGTTCGTTGTCTGTAGCTTATGCCTTCCCATACCATAACCCCACCGCCACCATGGGGCACTCTGTTCACAACGTTGACATCAACAAACCATTCGCCCACACGATGCCATACAAAAACGTGGTCTGTGGTTGTACATACTGCCAAATTCTCTAAAACAATGTTGGAGGCGTCTTGTGGCAGAGAAATGAGCATTCATTTCTCTGGCAACAGCTCTTGTGGACATTCCTGTAGTCATCTTTTATTTCAGCTCATGAAACATGGAACTTGGTGCGCTCTATTCCTACCAGATTTTAGTTTTGAACAGAAAACTGTACTGGTTTTCCACTTTTATGTCAACACTAGTTATTACTTACCACTTAGCTACCCCACTTAGTTTGCCTTCTGTTGAAAGAGCTCACCTGGCTGGGTCAGATTGTCTTTAAATTAAACTTTGAGCTAGTTCATCTGGGTAACTTTCAGAACACTTTTTCAAACCACTTTTGCATGTGCCAGGTTTTCCATACATTTTTGTTTGGGAGGAAGACACATGAAAAGACATGACTGTTGCGCCTCATTCAAAATGATGCACTTAATTTGCACATATCTGTTCAAACTTTCCTACCCACTGTGTACCCACTGCATCAGTCACATTTCCAGACATCGGACAGGGAATTTATTTGGCGAAAAACACCATTTGTGTTTTTAGATTTGCTTGCTGCATGTTTGAATGAGCAGGAACTTTCCTTTCAGCCTGTCTCAAAAACAACTAAGAAATGTAAAGTTCTGCTCTTGGTCCATTGTGCCTCCAACAGACCAGCCTCATCCTCATCCTCATCACTCATCAGTCAAATCATCAGACGGATCAGACACAGCAGAACAGATACACTTTACTTCACACCTCACATCTGAAAACAACACCGCAATAGAAAAGACCATCTCCACAGTGCTCCCCATGTCCAGTGTGTGTGGGGGGTGTCTGGGAAGAGACTGATGAAAAAATAATTTTGGGACAATCAAAATTCTTCGGTATCTGGGAAGCACATCTATGTTTATGTTGACAAAATTTGAGCAGAGAGCATTATACTGACCTGTCCTCCATCAGCAATGAGTGGGAAGAGGAACAGCTAAGAAGTGTTGCATCCGGCTGGTTGTATCATTGGATCTGCATTGGTCTGTACAGAGAGCCTGGAGGTGGTCAGGAGGTGGATATGCAACCTACCTTGGGACCTAGGCACCCGAATGACCAAACAACGGTCTCTTGGAAAACTATGGTTTTCTCTATTGTGATGGGTGGCATGATAACTATGAGAATGTTCCATCCTCCTTCTTATGCTCTGGGCTGATTGTGGTGAGGGAGAACAAGACGTGGGAGGAGGCTCTGCAGTATTGCAGGGAGCAGCACATGGACCTCACCAGCCTGGTGTCTGAGACGAAGCTGCTTCTGGCCCAGAGGGAGAGCAGGGAGGCCCAGACCCCCACGGCCCATGTGTGGACAGGCCTGCGCTACCTGGATGACCGCTGGCTGTGGGTGAACAGGGATCCCCTGGAGTGCGAGGCCCCAGGGTGAACAGCACCAGTGCCCCCACCTGGAATCATCTCTGTGGGGCAATTGCAATGGAGGGACTCAACTTCATCTGCTACTAGAGACTGAGACCTTCTTAGGGAAGAGGGACCTGAGAATCTCATAGGGTGTATCTCAAAAGTCCACACCTCACATCTGAAGACCATCTCCATAGTGCTCGTTCATGTCCAGAGTGTGGGGGGTATTTGAGAAGAAACTGATGAAAGACTCATCTTGGGACAATCAAAATTATTTTGTATCTGGGAAGCACATCTATGCATGACAAAACTTTGGCACAAGCTCAGGAGTTCTGTAGAGAGCCTTATACTGACCTGTCGTCCATCAGCAGTGAGTGGGAAGAGAATAGAGGGCATCTCAATAGTCCAAATTGGTTTCCTTTCAAATTCTAATAAGATTTTAATAAGAATGATAAAAAAACACAATTTTAATTTAAACATGTCCTATCTTGTAAAAAGTACACATACTGTACAGTACAAGCTCTTACAACTTTTCAATGAGAGCTATTTTACATTCAACACAGCTCTGTTCCTCCTTTAGGTTTAACTTTACTGTGAGTCATTGGAGGCAAGCAATTCTGTCTGTTTTATGATACTCATATAAGCAGTATACAGTATGCCTTTGCTATTAGGCTCTAATACGCACTTCCCCAGAAAAATACCGTTCTGACAGCATGGCTGAATATGAGCCAATTACGACTGTTTGTGCATTTCCATTACTAGCGTGTCGGGTTCTATATTTACCGTATCAATTGAAGTAGCCGCCGGGGTGCTAATAGCTAACAGCGTCTTTGACACGAACACATTGGAGGTGAACAACAGGTTATGACCGAGGGTCCAACGGAGACCAACTGCTAATTGGAACAGGTTGCACCTCTCTGCTGTACTCCTTCCCTTACAGAACGGACCTGAGTACACTTAGCGATGATCAAGCCCAGTAGGTGGGCAGAAGGAGGCAGCAGAGAGCCATTCAGTGCTTAATCAACCAATCGGAGACCTCTGCACCTCTTTCATGAGGTTATTAGACAGGAAGTGTGCCTCACAGAGGGTGCTGCCGCAACGCCAACCTGAGGTGATTGCCAAGGCAACAAACTCTGACGGGTAGGCCAACACACAAGGAGACCTCAGCATTAGAAACCATTATATTATTAGAAAATGTTGCATAATCCATTAACTTTACACTGTTATTCGAGATTAGAAGTCAGCCCTCACTTGTTCTTCTTGTATCTGAGTGTCTCACTGGTTGTAATGAATTCAAATATTATTTAATTATACTAGTGTGGCTGCCCAAAGCCTTACTGCAATCTGATTTATTAAAGTGCCCCACTAATTTGATTTGATGTTGCCATACCAACCACGACCAGACAGCTCTACGGGGATTTTTAATTGGTGGCAATTAAAGTAGTTTGTCCTGTATTAAATGTCCAATTATGCAAAATAATGTATCTTTTTCAAAGGTCAATTTGATGGACGGTCCCTGTTGCAGATAATACTGTATGTATTAGTGGAATGGATCGTTTTGCGTCAAAACATAATCAAAAGTGGATAGTTTTTCTTCTGGGCCCGTAATCACAAAGTGTCTCAGAGTAAAAGTGGTGATCTAGAATCAGTCTTCACTTTTAGATCATAATGTTTAAGATTATATGGACTGGTAGAATCTGATCACAGATCAGCACTCTGAGACACTTTGTCAATACAGGCCCTGGACCTTTAATTTCTTTTGCACCTGAGGTTAAAGAACAGGTGTGTGTTCGTGTGAGGGTGTATGTCTGCATGTGCATGTACAGTTGAAGTGGAAGTTTACCGTCACCTTAGCCAAATACATTTAAACTCAGTTTTTCACAATTCCTGACATTTAACCCTAGTAAAAATTCTCTGTCTTAAGTCAGTAAGATCACCACTTTATTTTAAGAATGTGAAATGTCAGAATAATAGCAGAGAGAATTATTTATTTCAGCTGTTATTTCTTTCATCACATTCCCAGTGGGTCAGAAGTTTACATACACTCAATTAGTATTTGGTAGCATTGCCTTTAAATTGTTTAACTTGGGTCAAACGTTTCGGGTAGCCTTCCACAAGCTTCCCACAATAGGTTGGGTGAATTACGACCCATTCCTCCTGACAGAGCTGGTGTAACTGAGTCAGGTTTGTAGGCCTCCTTGCTGGCACACGCTTTTTCAGTTCTGCCCACAAATTTTCTATATGATTGAGGTCAGGGCTTTGTGATGGCCACTCAAATACCTTGACTTTGTTGTCCTTAAGCCATTTTGCCACAACTTTGGAAGTATGCTTGGAGTCATTGTCCATTTGGAAGACCCATTTGCGACCAAGCTTTAACTTACTGTCTGATGTCTTGAGATGTTGCTTCAATATATCCACATCATTTTCCTTTCTCATGATGCCATCTATTTTGTGAAGTGCAGCTGTCCCTCCTGCAGAAAAGCACCCCCACAACATGATGCTGCCACCCCCGTGCTTCACGGTTGGGATGGTGTTCTTCGGCTTGCAAGCCTCCCCCTTTTTCCTCCAAACATAACGATGGTCATTATGGCCAAATAGTTATATTTTGTTTCATCAGACCAGAGGACATTTCTCCAAAAAGTACAATCTTTGTCCCCATGTGCAGTTGCAAACCATTGTCTGGCTTTTTTATGGCGGTTTTAGAGCAGTGGCTTCTTCCTTGCCGAGCGGCCTTTCAGGTTGTATCGATATAGGACTCGTTTTACTGTGGATATAGATACTTTTGTGCCTGTTTCCTCCAGCATCTTCACAAGGTCCTTTGCTATTGTTCTGGGATTGATTTGCACTTTTCGCACCAAAGTACGTTCATCTCTAGGAGACAGAACGCGTCTCCTTCCTGAGCGGTATAACGGCTGCGTGGTCCCATGCCTTAACCGACTTGCCAAAACTATAGTTTGTTAACAAGAAATTTGTGGAGTGGTTGAAAAACTATTTTTAATGACTACAACCTAAGTGTATGTAAAATTCAGACTTCAACTGCATGTGTGTGTATGTGCGCATGTGCTGAGGGGTAATGCTCAAAATAATACTTATCATGTGAGTTTAAAGGGCAGGTGTGCGTTTGTGTGTGTGTGTGTGTGTGTCCGTGTGTGAAGTGCACGTATGTGTGTGCATGCATGTGTGTGTCTCTGAGTGTCTCACTTTCGGAGACGCACTGAATCTCAAAGGCACCTCGGAAACATCCAATTTGACCAGATCCATAAATGATTGAGTGGGGAGAGGGTCAGGTGTTACTCTTCTATTTATGCCTGTGAACAAAGGCAGCAAAAAAGGTTCCTACCCACTCGTTTCATTGCCGCCAAGCCTGTCACTAGGGACTCCAGAGGTGCCTTTGTTCAGACAGATTACACTACAGAGAAATGAATAACATTTATCTTTCAAATGTTTCTCCATGAATATAAACACTATTTGACTGTAATCAACATCGGATTGGACAGACACAGACTAGACTTGGAGCTTTCAAATGGAAGATGTTGTATTTCACTGAAGTGGAATATAAGTGGAACCTACGTGGAACAACAGAATATTTTTCAGTTTGAGTACAAATGGGGAGAAGAAGCACACACTCACTTTGAAAGTGTGCTTCAAAGTGCTTTAAAGTTAAACCCAATAACACAATCACTGTGTACAATCAGTCACCCAAGTATTCGGCTATCATTTTTATCAACATACACTCTCCTATGTATTTATTTAGACGGTGAAGCTAAGATTTGTAAATGTGGCTCTATACCCCAACATTTTGGATTTGAGATCAAACGTTTCATATGAGGCAAAAGTATAGAATGTCCCCTTTTATTTGAGGGTATTTTGATACATATCTGTTTTACCGTTTAGAAATGAAAGCACTTTATGTGTCTTGTCCCCGCATTTGAAGAAGTATTTGGACAAATTCAATTATGGTGTTTTAGAGTAGTCAAAAGCTTAGTATTTGCTACCATACTCCTAGACAGAAATGACCACATCAAGCTTGTGGCTCTACAAATTTGTTGGATGCATTTGCAGTTTGTTTTGGTTTTGTTTCGGATTATGCAAATTCATCCAAAAAGCAAACGCTTCCAACAAGTTTGTAGAGTTACGAGCTTGATGTAGACATTGTGTGCTAGGAATATGGGACGAAATACTAAACTTTTTAGCTAAATGTAATACGCTATAAAAGTAAATTTGTCTAAATACTTCTGACACCTTCAAATGGAGGGACAAGATACGAAAGTGCATTCATTTCGAAACGGTAAAACAAATGTATGAAAATACCCTCAAATAAAAGGTGACATTTTGTACATTCGCCTCATAACACATTTGATCTCAAATACCAAACTAAAAGTTTTAGTTTCACTGTCCAAATAAATATGTAGGGGAGTGTACCTCTGTGCTAGCATTTTTTTTCTATCAGAGAACCAGATAGATGCTCGGAAGGCAGGACTACAGCACCCCAACACACACACACATTCACACACTACTTGTAATGCAGCAACTGTATCCCACCAAAGCCAGGCAGATGTTTAACCCTAGTCAATGGATTTGGAGAGATTTATATCTGATCTTACAGAGCTTTGATTGACAGTTTTCAGGGAGAGCAATCACCTATCACCTCCCACCCGGCTCTCTCTCCCATCCCGCCCCTGTCAATACTGTTTCTGTGCAGTTTAATGCCCAGCCATTATGCTGGGTTATGTGTGCGTCCACCTCTGGTCCATCTCATGAATCTCATATCTGCCCAGTGGAGTGAAGAACTGCCAGGAGTTTCCTCCTCCCAGAACTTGACACTAACATAGAATACACATTCTTCCGGCTTTTTCACTCCTCATTGCAGTCAATCATGCGACTGGATTGTGTTTTAAAGGCAATGTCCATTGGCAGCATACTCTACCTGCCAATCAATTATTGTTCAACGCCACAATCAAAGTGAATAGTTTTTCATATGAGAATGTGATATTCCTATGAGAATGTGATATTCCTATGAGAATGTACCTTTTTTAGTTCTGCTTTCTAGTTGTATAACCTTTTCTACGACGGTGTCAAATCAGGTAATGTGGCTAGGGTCTAGGGAACTGGTAATGCCACACTACATCTCGTGGTGTTGCAGCATATGTTGCCTGCCAGCATATGTCATCTGCCAAGGAAGACCAGCCAATTAAACTAAAGTCTGTGGCAGGAGGCGGCTGTCTGTAACACCGTCTCCCAGGTGCATTTGCAGTGCAGGATCACTGAATTATTCTAGACCACCCCATTGGCTACCTCCCTTTAAAAGTGCTGCCAGAAGAGGAGTAAGGTGAGCTGATGTTTTGGCTATGCCTTTGTGATACAGGATGGGTTTAGTGTGGATGTAGTAAAAAGTCCCTGCACACCAAACCAGCCAGTGGAACCAGCCAGTGTTGCATCCCTCCTGAGACCTAGAAGTACTGTCACCCAGTCAGGGTGGAATTTTCACTCCTTCACACTTCCAGAGAGAGAAAGTCCAACAGTGAAGAGTTGAATTTTACCTTGTAATAAACAGAACATTACTCATCTGTGGCTGGTTGAGACTTTATAAGCAGGCCGGCAGGAAGCGACAAATCTATGTCTTATTTATGCAAGTGTCCTTCGTCCTCCAGATTGTCTGACACAAAAGCCTTTTCAGTGGTGTATCCCTGAGATGTTCTTTTCGATTCTCTACAGCATTTGAGATGGCATGTCTCAAGTGCAATCTTTCAGGAAGTCAGGTGTCTTTCTCTAACTGGCTATATTGTTTGGTGAGTGTGATTGGACCATTTGAGCATCCTGTAGTTACTTTGTATGCTACCGTACAAAGACACAATGAAAGGCAAACAAAAGAAGCCAACATCAACACCCAACTGAGACAAAAAATACATGCATTACCTCATGTTGAGAATTGTATGAGATACATAATATTACATCTGCATGAATAAGCCTGACAGATTCTGTTGCAGAGGTCCAGACAGTGCTGACAGAGAGAGAAGCCCAGCCTAGTTATCTGCACTGGCCCACTTGGCAGTGTCTCAGCATGGGCTCGCTCTCTCTGTCTTTCTCTCACTCTCTCCATCGCTCTCTCTCTCTCTCTCTCTCTCTCTCTCTCTCTCTCTCTCTCTCTCTCTCTCTCTCTGTCTCTCTCCCCACCATCTCTATCTCTATCTCTGTCTGTCTCGTTCTCTCTCTCTGTCTCTCTCCCTCTCACTCCACCATCTCTCTCTTTCTCTCTCTCCATGCTCTCTCTCTCCATTCCAGCTGTGTTCTACAGTGTTATTTCTCCTGGTCTTCTGGAACAACAGCTTATCCCACCACCCAAGCCTGTTCCAATTAGTTCTACTTCTGGGCATCATCGGCACACGCTCTAAGCATCTGCTCTGTCGTGCGTGCTCGTGTGTGTGAGACACTGACAGGGTTTGAATCCATGTCTCATGAAAAGTGTATTGGCCCACTAAGCCAAACACCTATGCCTAATTGAAAGGGTAAGGTGTGTACCTGTGTGCTGTGTAGACACCTGCGTCTCAGTCTTTGTGTCATATGCATCATATGCATCATATGCTCAACATAACTGCAAATCTGCACCTCATTTATTTAATTTGGAACTATGTCTCTTCCATTCCTTTCCAAGCTAACTTACATGACATATGGCCGGGTTGTTTTTTTCTGAGGTACTCTCTTGTGTGGAGACCGTACCACCAGACAAAGAGAGGAAGGAAAGAGAGCGGAATGAACGAGAGAGGAGTGAAGCAGTAATTACTGGCTTGGATGCTGTGTTTCAGGGCTGCTGCCTGTGTTAGTGGCTCAAGGTGCCTAGCTAAGTGAAATAGACTGCTTTCTTTGAAGGGCATTCTGTCCTCATATAGAGGTGTAAACTAACCACACACACACACACACACTTAATGAAAGAGAACGACTCTCTGGGCTGATCTGTGACCCGCTAGCACCTCCCCTGGTGAGAGGGGAATAAGGCAACCTCAGAGTTCCACACAAGGATACTTTATTGACACACACAGGAATGAAATGGACATGAAATGGTGGTGGAATGGTAGTGGTTCTATAATGGACAGAAAACAGGGGGTAATGAATACACTGTACACAATACAATAACTAATAGCACAAGTAGAGTCACAAAGCTATTAACAAAGGAAGGACTGTATACATGGATATGCTACCTGCACATATTACAGAACACAGTAAACACACAGAGGCAACAGACAATAGGCAATATCGGTAACTAACTATGAAGAACAATATGCAAATGTCACACAACTCACTTTGGGCACGCCCACCATCCCACCAGTCCAGATCTACGAGTCCAGGTGTTGCTGTGCGGGACAGAGGGGCCTTCCTGCTCTCTCTGTCACTGCTGGGAGGAGACTGAACAGTGTCTGACCTGAAGAGTAGAACGGTGTCCGGACCCCCTAGAAACTGCCCTAGCGACTGCCCCAGCAACCAATCAGGGCCCAGGTCACACAGGTCAGAGAGTGTTTGAGAGGCCGGTTTATGGTACCCGTAGACTTGAAAGGATGTGGGGTGCTGATAAAAGTCACCAGCAGAGAATTCATAACACATAAACACACACACACACACAGCATTCCAGAGACACACTGTACTGCATGAAACCTGTAGAATCCGAAATGACACCCTATTTTTGACCAGGACCCTCTGGGCGTTATATGGCTGTGTTTCTGAAAAATAACTAGTATGAGTTAGCCACGAATACTGCAGTGTATTAATGGAACCTTATGTCAATCTGTACAGTATTGTCACGTCCACTCCCACTGCCCCGCTCCGGCGCTCAACGTTGCCGGTTTACTAACCACCGGACCTGGCAACCCATCATTATGCACACCTGGCAACCCATCACTACGCACACCTGCGCCCCACCATCATTACTACCTTGATTACTTACCATTTATCTAGCACTCTGTTTATGTCAGTCATCAGGTAGTATTGTTTCTATTTCCTTGTTAGACACTTCTCTTGTTTTGTATTCCTTCCATGCGTCTACATTGCAAGTATCAGTACGTGTGATACGTGAAATAACCCAGA
Source organism: Hucho hucho (assembly GCA_003317085.1). Lineage (NCBI taxonomy): Eukaryota > Metazoa > Chordata > Actinopteri > Salmoniformes > Salmonidae > Hucho > Hucho hucho. Next base: position 97,803 of record QNTS01003120.1, read on the forward strand.
CTACTATACATTGAAAGTTACATGTGAAGCCTCGTACAGGGGATTCTTTTAAAATTGTCCTATCATTAGTGAAGTTAGCTTAATTCATTCATGTATTTATGTATTCAGCTGGAGTAAGAACCTCTGCTGTTCAAAAGCAGACCCACTGGGCAAAAACTAATCGAATTAACGTTGTTTCCACGTCATTTAAACAAAATGATTTGTGATGAAGTTGGATCAGCGTGGAAAACTGATTGGATTTGCAAAAAGTCATCAATGTATGGGAAATTTTCTCTTTTTTTTTCACCCAATTTTTTAGCCTAAATCCTGTGATATGGTGAAATATTTGGTTAATTTGACATTGGTTGACAACTCAACCAAAGTTAAATCAAAACTAGACGTTGAAATGACATCTGTGTCTACCCAGTGGGTAGACTCTTGATGCTTTATTGTCAGCCTTGTCATCTTGGTATCATAGAACCAAAATGACCTTCTAACCCTTCTGTCAAATGACTTGTTTGCTCTATTGCTTCATCTGCAATTAAAATCTGCCGAGCATTGGATTTTAGAAACACGAACATGACTGATACCCCTCTATCTGCCTGTGCAGCTTTCCCACCCCATTTGTAATCCCATCCAATTCCAGGCTTGCGGGAGCGAGACCCATACGGAATACCTGGAAGAAATTCCCTGGGATTTTCCACCTCATCTGTTCCTGGGAAGCAGATGGTGATGGAAAACTGAAAGGCGTCGTTTGTCTTCATCAGCCTCCCACTCCGTGAGGGTCGAATGGAGAGGAGGAGGAGGTGGAAGGAGAAAAGGAGGATGCAAGTTATCTATAAATGGCAGTGACTGAGATTGTCGTGTGAGCTGGGAGCTTGAGACATGAGACATGTCAGCTCCCGAGATTACTGATATACATTTTCCCATACAGCCTGGGATATGGAGGGATGGAAGAACGGAGAGAGGAGAGGGGTGGAGTGTGGTGTGGTGGGTGGGGGTGCTCCCAGCTAGAGCGTTTGGTTCTTTGGAAGTTGTGGGAGCCATACGTTTCCTGACTGGTAAAACTGGTTTTAAAAATGTACTTTCTGAGAACAGAAGTGAATTACAGTTCCCTGTTCTGGGAACCTTAATGTTAAAGTTGCAAGGAGGTTCTGAGAACGTTTTACTATGGTTCACTGAAAGTTTCTTTGAATGGAAATTATAGGTTATTTGAAGGTAATAAAAATGATGTTCTGAAAACATGTTGTTTCAAGAAGTTTTTTGATAACAGTGCTAGCTTAGTTTGGGCTAACTGTTTTGAACTCCAAACACAGATGGAAATTGATTTGCTTAGGCATTAATCATGCGAATACCTTTTTTTCTTTATTGTGGCACAGCATCAGCGAATTCATAAGCTATGCTCTTCTGTTTTCTAGCTATGGAATTAGTCCACTGCACCTCTAGGATGGAACTAATATGCCATGTTCTCTTTTACTCATACAAAGCTGTTCATTTTAGTCTATTGAAAAAGACCCCGTTTCAAAGGTAACAAGCACTCATTATGACCAACTCACCTGAACACACTTAACAAGATAGAGGATAGAGAGAGTTTTGTTGATGCTGACAACGGAATGTATGTTTTTCAATAACATTCTTAGAACATTACTCGTGGTTTTTATGAAAACTTTCTTAACGTTCTCCGAACTTTGTGAGAACATGACTTTAAATAGAACCATATGGAAAACTGTAGGAAGCGTTATGCTGAAGCACTAAAATTCCCACAGAAGAATGTTGTTTCATAATGTTCTCTGAACTATTTGACAACATTATCAAGGTCAAACCAGTTGGAGAACATTCCTAGAACATTACCAAAATTGAAATTAAATGTAAACATGTTTGAACTTTAGGGAAACTTTCTGTTAAAGTAATGAAGACGTTTTTTTGTCAAGTTCCTAAAATGTGCTGAGAATGTTCCAGAGCCAAGCAACTATCCTGCACCATTCCCAGAAAGTTGTGGGAAGGTTGTATGCAAAATAACCATAGGACAACCACACTCTCACCAAGCTCTAAGTAATATATGGTTCTCAGAATGTTATATGCTAGCTGGGTTCTCTCTCATGTGGCTCTCTCTGTCTCTACCCACTCCTCTCATATTTATTTATCTCTCCCTCTCTCCATTTCCCTCCCTCTCACCCTCCCTCCCTCTCCCCCTCCCCTCCCCAGAGCCTCCTCTTTGACATTCTGCACCACAGTTATGTATCACTGTGCCATCTGCCCCATCAAAAGTGAATAACTTTACAACCACACTTTCTCTCTCTGCTGAGACACACAAACACATACAGGTAGCCTCGAGGTTAGAGCATTGGGCCAGTAACTGATAGGTTGCTGGTTCGAATCATGGAGCTGGAGCTGATAAGGTGAAAAATGTGTCGCTGTACCCTTGAGCAAAGCACTTCACCCCAATTGCTCCAGGGGTGCAGGACAATAGTGACTCAGGCTGTGACCCCGCTCCCTGCAGGTGTCCCAGGGGGAGTTGGGATATGCAAGAAACACATTTTCATTACACAAGTGTGTAACAGGACAAATATAAGCACCCCCCCTAATTAGTATTACACGCCTGCCCTTTAACCTTGCATGAAAATCAAATGTGCCGAATACAACAGGTGTTACCGTGAAATGCTTACTTACAATCCCTTAACCAACAATGCAGTTTTAAGAAAAATAATAATTAAGAAAATATTTACTAAAGTAAAAAAATGTAATAAATAAAAACACAATACAATAGCAAGGCTATATACAAGGGGTACCGGTACCGAGTCAATGTGGGGGGGTGCATGTAGGTCGGGGTAAAGTGACTATGCATAGATAATAAACAGCGAGTAGCATTAGCATAAAAAAAGGGGAGGGGGGGAATGCAAATAGTCTGGGTAGTCTGTTACCGTAGTGTGGTGGTCCAAGCTAAGCTCTCTGCCCCAATCAGATGGGTCATTTAGAAAAACAAACAAATGGGCAGGGTGTGTCACCATGACTGTGGTCATCCTACAACACATCTCAGACCAGTGTGCAGTAACTAGCAATACTATATCAACTGAAGACCGGAACATTCACTTGATCAGCTAGCTATGCAGGTAACTCTTTTGGTCCAACGTGACCAGTGGCTCATTCTAGTTAGTCTAGTTAGTCCTTTCTTGCTATAGAAACTAGCCCAAGGTTCCATGGGGTTTACAGCTACAAGACAAACCACCCCTGTCCATGCTGGGAAAGATTCTATTCACCCTGGGGCCTTTATCAGTCTGCTCCAGAAGGTTGCTGTTCTGTTCTAATGTTCTAATCAGCAGGACAGGAGTAACGGAAGACAGGAGGGGGTGCCTCGTGCCCGGAATAAAGCAGGGATCAAAGGAGGCATGCTCCTCATCACTCACTCACTGGTGATTGGCCTCCACAGAGGGAGGGAGAGCGCTCTCAGCTACAGGCAAACAGACAGACACCCAGTCAGCCCCAAAACTTTCAGCAGAGAGTAAACAGCTCCACCACAACCACCCCTCGCACACATAGCCCCGCTGATGATTAGAGTTGAATTGGAAAGGAGAGGCATGCAATGCACCATGGTAATCAATGGAGCTGTGCTCTGGCTTTGCTCTAGTTTAGTCGGCAACTCTTGACATTGGGGAACATCATTGTGTTGATCCCTTTTAATTTCACTCCAAAGTTGACCTTATTAAAGGGATTCTGTGATGCTGTGGGGCTTAAGTGTTATTGATATGATTGTTGAACAGAGGGAATCTAAGGTAAATGTCGGTGGTGATGATGACGTTGATGATGAAGCAGGGCTAGTGCTGCTGATCTCAGAACTGGCAGTCTTCTTGTAGTCTATCTTATGGCATCACGTGATCTAGAGTCTTTAGAAGGACTTTTTCATTTACAAGTTCTCTACATAAAATGGCGTATGGCTCCATCTAGTGGCTATTTTATTGAATCTACAGGAATGAACAGTGATCTATTTTTGGCAATTGCTTACATGATCTGGATGTGCAATGTGATTGCTGTATGATGCACTCAACAAAAGAAGTTCCCTTACAGGGAAATATAGTTACTATTTTAAGTGAATTTTTATTTAATTTCACAGACGACTTGACCAATGGATAAAATATACATAACGCAATAGGCTACCCTTGTGCACCTGCTACGCTTCTACGCATGATCTCTCTGAGTGTAGGAATAAAGACAGTGTTATATAACTGGATAATCTAAATGCCTAACCAATGAAAATAGCTTTCTCTCCATTTTTCTTATGGTCAGAATGTGTAGTAAACATAGAATCTTGAATTCCATTTGGATTCCTTGGAACACTCCAACCTGTCAGCCCAAAAAGTAGCCTAGGCCATAACGTTCTAGAGATTACCTAATGTTCTAGAGATGACCCACGGTCACTGTTATATAACTGACCATTAATTGATCTTCTCCTATCATTAAAGAATAAGAGACTGATTTAACTGAGTGAAGATGAACAGATCGTATTCAGTAGCTACTACTACTACTGTAGCTTATGAAATGTAATGATATAGAAGTATAGCTATAGGGTTGTCAAGACTTGATGAATGAAACCACAAATGCAACATATTGCTTCATCCATATTTTTTATTGGTTCAATACAGAAAAAATGCATCATCCCAGACCCAATAAGATGAAAGGGTGTGGGGGTGGGGCGGTAAAAAAGAAACAAAAATAGCTTCTTAGCAAAGAGCAATTTCTCAAGCAAGAATTTTTCCTGGGAGTGGTCTGAGTACGGAAGGGGAGAAAAAGCTGTTATTGGCAGAGAGGTTTGGAACTCTTTCTTATTGGTCTATGACCTAATTTACCAACTGGTGATGTAACCAGGCAGGCCAAAACAGGCTGAAATTTCAGCCAGCCTTTTCAAACAGCTCTTACACTAAAAGGGCATTGTCATAATTTTCACAGTTTCACAGTATTTTTCTAACCTCATAGTGTGGAAATATGTACTGTCGTGTCTTTACTATGATTAAATGAGATGACATGCTATTTTCAAGTCAATTACCTAACGTTTAATTATTTGATTAAATTAATCAGGCAATAACTAACTCATTAGGAATCCGGGGCACCACGGAAGCATTCGTTTAAATAGAGCGGCTCTCTTCCGAATCCACTCTTAAAGATCTGAAGATCTTTTATATCAATAGTAGTCAATCATTAATTACTCTTTACCTTCTATCAGTCTCATCTGAACGTCGTAAAAATCTTGGTTATCTGCATGAACCCTAGCATAAATTATGAATCAGCGATATACAAATTGGCTTAATTATTTATGTACTAACTAATCAAATCACAGAAATACAAAACAAACAAACAGTAGATATTATACATTGGGTTGCGACATGATACAAAGAAAAGTCCCTAGCGGACTAAACCGATATGACGGCTTGGTAGACAAAAGAAAGGGGTGGGCGGTTCAAGAGTGGGATTACTACATTTATAGAAATTGCTAATACTTTACATGAATGACCGCTCATTCGAAAATAAATTGCAATTTAAATTTACACCCGTATGTCATTGTCTTCTCTGTTGGAATCCGGTATGTCTGCTGGAGAGTTCATCAGAGTCTCTCTGGTTGCGTTTCCCAGAGGATCAAAGTATTTCGTGGTTGTTAGAACGGATACTTCAGAGTTCTCATAGAATAGTATTCTCGTCCTAGGTTTACGTAATTTCTAGCTGCAGACTAGTAATTTGTCTAAAATGTCTCACTTATTCTGTAGTGAATCGATAGTCTCAGAGTTTAACCATTTCCAGCCATGTAGCCAATGCTCCACGTGGTATAGTCTTGTCCTTTGGTAGAGTTGTAGTTTAAACCATTTCACATACCAGCATCACCCGGCATGTTTTTATCTTAGAAATTCAACCATTTGCAACCTTAGTTTACACCGTGGTTTGCGTGGTCTGGTGTGAATTTCATCAGGAGTGGGATTTATATGTTTCAGTAGAAAAGGGTGGTCCATGACGCCTAATGTGATGTCTGGGCTCACGGGGGTGTGGCCACTGACTAGTTAATCTTTATATGAAAATCCATACTCTCATTTAGAAGGTTAATATCACATTACATCTTTTAACAAATATAGTTTAATGTTTAATCACATACTTTTCACAATATTTATATGTAAACCTGACAGCTGGGAAATGTACACTTTAAGAGATACCGTTATGTGTATTTGCTGACTTTCATGAAATCAGGCCAAGTGAAGTCCTTTGTTCTCTCTCTGTGCCAGGAATTTATGACGTGAAATAACAAAACCTGGGTTTAGGCGAGGGGGGGAGCCACGATCTACACTCAGAAAGGGCCACGTCGTGACAGTACAAAACACAGGGAATATTGGTTTTTGATTCCATTAAGCCTTTAATGTTCTCTTTAATCTCCTTCTGAAGGCACCAACACCCCCTCCTATTGTTGAGCATCTGAAAGAGAGTATAACACACTATAATCACACATTGGCTTGTGGCACAATTAACATAAACAGGATAACTCTTTACCTAACAAATTACTTTGGTTTATCTCAATCAAATCTTCAAAGCAGTGATTTCTCCTCTTCAGACTGCCGCTGGGCTGCCAGAGTCTGCCGATCTCCTTCTCCGCTTTCACCAGCTTTGTGGCCAGCTCAGTGCTGGCCCCAGGCTCTTTTCGGAATGCCTCTCTTCCTCCGTTATTGCCATCTTGCCCTCCAGCTCAGCCTTGAGCTGCTCAAAGGAGATTCTCTTCGCCCGCCACTGCTCCACTTTGTTCACATTAGCCTGTAAGTGTTGGATCAAGAAAGTTGTTATTATTTATCCAGTACAGTACATTCCTTTTACTCTTTAAAACGTATTACGAAATGAACACCTAACAAAGGTTTTCATAAAATTGACACCAGTGGAGGCTGCTGATGGGATGACAGCTTATAATAATTGTTGGAATGGAGTCAATGGAATTGTATCAAACTGTCACGACTTCCGCCGAAGTCGGTCCCTCTCCTTGTTCGGGCGGCGTTCGGCGGTCGACGTCACCGGTCTTCTAGCCATCGCCGATCCACTTTTCATTTTTCCATTTGATTTGTCTTTGTTTTCCACACACCTGGTTTTCATTCCCCAATTACATGTTCATGTATTTAACCCTCTGTTTCCCCCATGTTTGTGTGCGTGATTGTTTTCTTGTTCTTTGTTGGTATATTTTTGTGGCTGCTATTTTTGCCCGTGTGTTTTTGGGCACATTGTAATTGTTTACCTTGTGCCGTATTGAGTAAATACGTTGTTCACTCATCTCTGCTCTCCTGCGCCTGACTTTACGCACCAGCTACACACACCAACCTGACAGAATCACGCACCACCAATGGAGTCAGCAGGAGCAGGTACCCTGGTACTAGAGGTGGAGGAGCGCATCCAGCAGCAGGGAGAGAAGAGGAGTTCCTCCAGCGCCTCCCCCAGCACCACCACAGGCACCACTGCTCACCCCTCCTTCACCCGGTCCCAGTGGGATTCGGCTCGCGCTCCCGAGGGAGTATGATGGGACGGCTGCCGGATGTCAGGGGTTCCTACTCCAGCTGGAGCTCTACCTGGCAACCGTCCACCCGGCTCCTTCGGGTCGTGACAGCGTGTCCGCCCTCGTCTCCTGTCTCTCAGGGAAAGCCCTGGAGTGGGCCAACGCCGTATGGGGGGAAGGAGAAGCGGTGTTGGACCACTACGAGGATTTCACGTCTGAACGTCTGTTTCACCTGAGGCAGGGGACGAGGAGCGCAGGAGTTCGCCTTGGACTTCCGGACCCTGGCCGCCAGCGCGGGATGGAACGACAGGGCCCTGATCGATCACTACCGGTGCAGTCTGCGCGAGGATGTCCGTCGGGAGATGGCCTGCAGGGACCTGTCCATCCGGTTGGATAACCTGCTGGCTACCCACGGACGTCCAGATCGAGGTCTGTCGGTTCCATCCCCCAGCACCACCGCTCCGACGCCCATGGAGCTGGGAGGTGCTGCACTTAGGGCGACCGGAGGAGGGGCCATTCCTTGCTCCATCTGTGGCCGCAGAGGGCACAGTGCTGGTCGGTGCTGGGTAGGTTCCTCTAGGAGTCGAGGCAGCAGGCAGGGCACTCTCGTGTCACCCCAGGTGAGTCGGCACCAGGCTCACCCAGAGCCCCCTGTTGCTCACATGTTTTTGTTTATACATTTTCCTGAGTTTTCCCCGCATTCCCAGCATAAGGAGCTCATAGATTCAGGCGGGAATTTTATTGACAGATAATTTGCCCATAGTTTAGTGATCTCCATTGTTCCTGTGGATATGCCCTTCCCTGTGCACGCCCTAGATAGTCGACCATTAGGGTCAGGGCTAATTAGGGAGGCCACCGCTCCACTGGGCATGGTTACGCAGGAGGGTCACAAGGAGAGAATCAGTCTCTTCCTTATTGATTCTCCTGCGTTTCCCGTGGTGCTGGGCCTACCCTGGTTGGCCTGTCATGACCCCACTATGGAATGGAAACATATGTCTCCGAATCTCTGGGGCAGGGGTACATTCGGCCCTCCACTTCACCTGCCTCCTCAAGTTTATTTTTTGTGAAGAAAAAGGATGGAGGTCTGCGCTCGTGTATTGACTATCGAGGCATCAACCAGATCACTGTGAGGTACAGTTACCCGCTACCTCTCATAGCCAGTGCGATCGAGTCAATGCACAAGGCGCGCTTCTTCACAAAATTGGATCTCAGGAGTGCTTACAGCCTGGTGTGTATCCGGGAGGTGGAAGACGGCATTTAGTACCACCTCAGGGCACTATGAATACCTCGTCATGCCGTACGGGTTGATGAATGCTCCATCAGTCTTCCAGGCCTTTGTAGATGAGATTTTCCGGGACCTGCATGGGCAGGGTGTAGTGGTGTATATCGACGACATTCTGATATACTCCGCTACACGCGCCGAGCATGTGTCTCTGGTGCGCAGGGTGCTTGGTCGACTGTTGGAGCATGACCTGTACGTCAAGGCTGAGAAATGTCTGTTCTTTCAACAGTCCGTCTCCTTCCTAGGGTACCGCATTTCCACTTCAGGGGTGGAGATGGAGAGTGACCGCATTTCAGCCGTGCGTAAATGGCCGACTCCCTCCACAGTAAAGGAAGCGCAGCGGTTTCTAGGGTTTGCCAACTATTACCGGAGGTTTATCCGGGGCTTTGGTCAAGTAACGGCTCCCATTACCTCACTGCTGAAGGGGGGACCGGTGCGTTTGCAGTGGTCGGCTGAGGCGGACAGGGCTTTTGGTCACCTGAAGGCTCTGTTTACCTCGTCTCCCATGCTGGCTCATCCGGATCCCTCTTTGGCGTTCATAGTGGAGGTGGACGCGTCCGAGGCTGGGATAGGAGCCGTGCTCTCTCAGCGTTCGGGTACGCCACCAAAGCTCCGCCCCTGTGCCTTCTTTTTCGAGGAAGCTCAGCCCGGCGGAGCGAAACTATGACGTGGGGGACCGGGAGCTGTTGGCTGTTGTCAAGGCCTTGAAGTCGTGGAGGCATTGGCTTGAGGGGGCTAAACATCCTTTTCCGTGGTATACGGTCAGACAAGCATTTCGCTACACTTGCATTAACAACTGCTAACCATGTGTATGTGACAAGTACAATTTGATTTGATATACCACAGCTGTCAGCCAATTAGCATTCAGTGCTCGAACCACCCAATTATAAATATATATATACTGTATATAAAATATATTGTAGAAACCTTTGATGAGACCAACCTTGAGCAGGACACACCCTCTTGGTAGGTGTTTGAATTTCAATCGGTTAGCATATTAGACATACATTTGTTGGTTAGGTCATACAGAGACATACCAGCCATGAAGTGCATACTACACTGAATGTACAATACTGTACATTAGGAACACCTTCCTAATATTAAGTTGCACCCCCTTTTTCCCTCAAAACAGTCTCAATTTGTTGAGGCATGGACTGGATGTCCTTTGGGTGGTGGATGTCCTTTGGGTGGTGGACCCTTCTTGAGACACACGGGAAACTGTTGAGCATGAAAAACCCAGCAGCGTTGCAGTTCTTGACACACTCAAACCGGTGTGCCTGGCACCTACTACCATACCCCGTTCAAAGGCACTTCAATCTTTCGTCTTGCCCATTCACCCTCTGAATGGCACACACATAATCTATGTCTCAATTGTGTCAAGGCTTAAAAATCCTTCTTTAACCTGTCTCCTCCCCTTTGTCCACACTGATTGAAGTGGATTTAACAAGTGACATCAGTAAGGGATCTTAGCTTTCACCTGGATTCACCTGGTCAGTCTATCATGGAATATTTTCCTAATGTTTTGCAAATTAATTAAGTATTTTTTATTGGGCATGTATTCCCTACAATACTGTAGCTAATGTAAAAATATCTATATAAAGTTAGAATACACATTACATTAGATTTCTTTTTGCCAAACTGGAGGATGGTTTTCCCAATGGTGTATTTAAAAAGGAAGTTCAGTATTTTATAACTTCATGTTATATGGATTCGTATTTACAATGACAGCAACTGAAAGGTTGCAAGTTCAATTCCCCGAGCTGACAAGGTACAAATCTGTCGTTCTGCCCCTGAACAGGCAGTTAACCCACTGTTCCTAGGCCGTCATTGAAAATAAGAATTTGTTCTTAACTGACTTGCCTAGTAAAATAAAGGTAAAAACAAATTATAATAAATAAAAAAATACATAAAATAACAAAACAACATTGAAATCACAGGACAAGACAGACAGGACAGGGACATGTGACAAACACAAAAGTAACAGCACAAGGAGAACAGATAACACAATGGGACAGAAACATATGGCCACATCACTTAGTAAAAACAGCATATCTAGTAGATAGTCAGCAATAAATGTCATAGAATATCAGGTACAGTATCTATATTACCCTGATGAAGACAGCTTGCCTGTCGCAACGTTGGACATTACATTTTTGCATCTGAGCTCCTAGAGTGTGCGGCTCTCCTTTATTTTCAAGTTTTCCACTCCGCCAGCCAGCACCTCGTCTAAATAGGTGTGCGTTTCTTTTTCCTCTAGACAGTATCTATATTAAACATTTTAAGCGTCCATTGGAATGTTCATAATTCACATGCTATTTGTTATAATAACATGTTTTCCGTGAAAGTGTCTATGAATGATTCTGCAGAGTAACAAACCATGAATGACATGATTCTGCAGAGTAACAAGTTGAAGTCAGTGAGAATGACCATGAATGACATGATTCTGCAGAGTAATGAGATGAGACCCCTTTAAAGGATGTTGCCTAGTTGAAGTCCATGGAGTTTCCTCCTTGGCTACATTCTTCTGCGTCCAGGTTAAAGTATCGTCAGCCAAGTATTGATTCATGATGAACATGATGATGATTACAGAGTATGCTGTGTACATCTTGGATCATTTGCAGGTCCTCCCGGTGGTTCAAAGTACTCCTGAGAAAAACCTGAACCAGCCCTCTCAAGAGATGAATGCTACATCCAGCGATGGAGTCCTACAGACCTCTACGGAGGGTAAAGCCAAACCCCCCGGACGACAAACTTATCAATAGCCCACCTGACAATGAACCACCACTCTGTGACAACATACAGGCCTTCCCCCATGGGAACAAAAAACCCACTCCACCTTTTACATGGAAGCTTCATTGGAGGTTGCCACACCACATAGTAAGTGAACAAGCTCCAGGTCGGCACACCCCTCGTCAACAAGCAGCAGTGTCAGTTGGTGCGAAGCCTGTGTGGACAAGCTACAGCCCTGTCAGATGAGTGAAAGAGTCCGAAGTACTGTACTCAGTACCGCTGGGAAAACACCTTGAGGCAGATCCAGGAGGACTTGCGGAGGGAAGGTGCAAGCAGTCTGCTGTCAGCCCAGCCAGCCTCCCCTCACCTTCCCACGCCCATGCACACACCGGGGGATAAGAAGAAGGAGAAGAGAGAGAAGAGGAAGAAGGAGAAGAAGCCAGTAAGCTCCTTTTCCTACGGACAACATACGGATATCCAACCATGTCCCCACAGATGATGAGAAGCCCATTTCACAGGACAATGTTTGGAGTGAGGTATAGACCTCCATCCATGTCGATGGCCAGGACAACACTACCGAAGCTAACAATACAATGGAGGATGAGGATCCCATTTCAACAAGGGACAAGGTTTGGCGTGAGATACGACCCTTCCATTACTCCTACCAGACCATCACCATTCCACCCATGGCTGATGAGGAGGAGCCTATCTCCCAGGCTATTGCTCCCTCCATTGCCATTAGGCAGTCCCCAAAAGTCGATGCCCCACCTCCCAATGACGCCAGCTCATTTGCCCCAAAGATTGAGGGGTGGTTCGGCCAACTCTTTCATTGGAGGAATGGGGACTCTGCTGGCTCTCCTGAAGGAGTCAACATGTACGTACTCCATGAGAGCAGGTGATTGTTTTAGTCAACATGAGGTTTAACTCCAATACTGTCAGCCACTGTGTTCCACAGCTTTATACCTGGTAATGAACGTCTCAAACAACCCATTATCAGTCATTATCTTCATATCGTGACCTTGTATTTGAGTGTGCAGTGATGTCCTCTGCACTTGTCCAGGTGTGAGAACTCTCTGGTATTTTTAGTGCTAGGGGCGGGGCTCCCCAAGACAGAGAAACTGAGACAACAGCTGCACAGTGATACAGAAGAAGAGGACCCGAAATGTGGTCTCAAACCACAATTCAGTGCATATACACACCCACATTCTTTTACAAACGTGTCTGCGTCCCCAAATGATACCCTCTACCCTTTATAGTGCACTACTTCTGACCAGAGCCCTGGTCAAAGGTAGTGTCCTATATCGGGAATAGGTCATTTGAGATGCATAAACATTCAGATAGATGACACAGGGCGATGATAATAAAAGTGGTCTGTGATTTTTGACTCCAGATCATGATTCAGCTTGCTCATGAGTCCACTTTGAAAATTAAAACACATAGGGTTTCTTCTACATGTTTTATGGCCTCTATGCATTATGTTATATTAGATACCAGACAGACAGAAGATGTTTCTGAGAGGAAAAGAAGATGCCACGCCATACCTAGTGTATATACAGTGCCTTCAGAAAGTATTCAGATCCATAGACTTTCTCCACATTTTGTTACGTTACAGCCTTATTCTAAAATTAATTAAATAAAAATCATTCTCAGCAATCTACACACAATACCCCATAAAGACAAAGTGAAAACAGTTTTTTTTTTACATTTTTGCAAATGTATTAAGAATAAAAAACAGAAATACCTTATTTACATAAGTATTCAGACCCTTTGCTATGAGACTCGAAATTGAGCTGTTTCTACAACTTGATTGGAGTCCACCTGTGGTACATACCTGTCTATATAAGGTCCCACAGTTGACAGCGCATGTCAGACCAAACACCAAGCCATGAGGTCGAAGGAATTGTCCGTAGAGCTCAGAGACAGGATTGTTTCAGGGCACAGATCTGGGGCATTGAAGGTCCCCAAGAACACAGTGGCCTCCATCATTCTTAAATGGAAGAAGTTTGGAACCACCAAGACTCTTCCTAGAGCTGGCCGCCCAGCCAAACTGAGTAATCTGGGGAGAAGGGCCTTGGTCAGGGAGATGACCAAGAACCCAATGGTCACTCTGACAGAGCTCTAGAGTTCCTCTATGGAGATGGGAGAACCTTCCAGAAGGACAACCATCTCTGCAGCACTCCACCAATCAGGCCTTTATGATAGTGGCCAGACTGAAGCCACTCCTCAGTAAAAGGCACATGACAGCCTGCTTGGAGTTTGCCAAAAGGCACCTAAAGACTCTCAGACCATGAAAAAACGAGATTCTCTAATCTGATGAAACCAAGATTGAACTCTTTGGCCTGAATGCCAAGCGCCACGTCTGGAGGAAACCTGGCACCATCCCCAAACCTGGCACCACCACCATACAGTGAAGCATGGTGGTGGCAGCATCATGCTGTGGCAATGTTTTTCAGCGGCAGGCACTGGGAGACTGGTCAGGATCGAGGCAAAGATGAACGGAGCAAAGTACAGAGAGATCCTTGATGAAAACCTGCTCCAGAGCTCTCAGGACCTCAGACTGGGGCAAAGGTTCACCTTCCAACAGGACAACGACCCTAAGCACACAGCCAAGACAACGCAGGAGTGGCATCGGGACTAGTCTCTGAATGACCTTGAGTGGCCCAGCCAGAGCCAAGACTTGAACCCGATCGAACATCTCTGGAGAGACCTGAAAATAGCTGTGCCGCAACCTGACTGCTTGAGAGTTTCTGCAGAGAGGAATGGGAGAAACTCCTCAAATACAGGGGTGCCAATCTTGTAGCGTCATACTCAAGAAGACTCAATGTTGTAATCGCTGCCAAAGGTGCTTCAACAAAGTACTTAGTAAGGAGTCTGAATACTTATGTATGTAATATTTCATGTTTTTTTTATTGTTTTTTTTTATAAATGAGCAAACCTGTTTCTGCTTTGTCATTATGGGGTATTGTGTGTTGATTGATGAGTGAAAAAAACTATTTTATCAATTTTAGAATAAGGCTGTAACGTAACAAAATATGGAAAAAGTCAAGGGTTCTGAATAGTTTCTGAATGCACTGTATATCCTTCTGAGACCTAACAATTCATTTTTGTGCTCTCTAATGGACATTAGTTTTTATTTAAGGCCATTCATGCCACGGTTTTAAGGCCTGTTGTACCTTTGAGAGGACATTCCAGGCCTTTTAATGATATAACAATTCATACCCCTTTTTCATAATGATAAATCATAAAGTTGTTATTGAACTCAAAAGCTACAAAATATATAATTGCTAAACTGTCCATTGACTATGCAAATAGTAGAGGAAGTCTGTGTGTATGGGTGGCTGGTTATTGAAGGGGGGGTGGGGCTGGCTGACAGTTTCAGTACAGTAAGCTGCTCTTTATAGGAGGCGTTGGGAGTTTCAGAGGTGCACTGAAGAGAAGACAGAAGTGTGTGAAGACATCTCTTTCTCTGATACCACCTCTGCTTCCAACAGAAGAGATCACCATGTTCCTTTCTACTGCTTCTATCACAACCCTGCTACTCACTCTGTCTGGTAAGACTGATTTAACACTGACTAACTCCAGTAAAATGAAATCACTGACTATAGATTATATTGTAAATATGGAGATTATTACTTCCAGAAGTATTAATAGCAGATCCATTGATATACCCTGCAATCACTAGGAGGCACAATGGGCTTGTATTGTATTGTAGGATCATGATGATGTATTTTTATCCACAACAACAAAATGTTTCTACATTTCTGCAGGTATGGAAGCTCTGGAACGGACCCAGGAAAAGTCCCTCTCTGTGAACCTGGGAGATCATGTGAAAGTCTCCTGTGTTGTTGGAACTCAGACCTGGATTTCATGGTACCAACAGAAGGCTGGAGGTGGCCGACGTTTTTTGCTTGCTGACACCAATAGAGCAACTGGGCTTCCAAGCAGGTTCAAATATTCTGAATCTGGATCTAATGAGTATCTGCTCATGAATGGAATCAAGGCAGAGGATGAGGCAGTGTATATCTGTGCTTGCGTTGGTAATAATTGTGGCGATGTACCACAATGATACAGTTTAATAGACTGCTCGTACAAAAACCCAACAGGGCTTCGGATTGGAAAATAATACTTATTAAACGTGCACAGGTCACTGAATGCCATCGTGTCTAAAAGGGGATTGCATTGGAGAACACTTCAATATAAAAATGTTCATGGATTTCTACATCTTGATGAATGGAGGCTTGACAAGGAAGAGCAGTCTTCAACACAGAGGTTTTTGTATGAAGATGTATCACTGTGGGCTTTAGTGCCACGTTTGGACAAGGAACTGCAGTCATCATTGGTGAGTAAAATCCTTTGTAAATATAATCATGTGATATGCTTTCTTAAATCAACAAATCTGTATTTGTACTTTTATTAAGTTGTACTGTATGTAATGGTTAGAATATATTTTCAAATCTTCAGTATGTGTTGACTCAAATGTATATAACCCAAAATATACATTGTCAATAATAATTAATACTAATAATTGTTGAAGTAACATATTAATTAAAATCATACTGTACATCCATTTATTTAATTTATGGTAACAGGGACTACAGATGAAAATTTGCCAGCTGGTTAAATCTGACACATTTACAGAGATGATCTTGATCAATGTGAAGAGAATTTAAAGATAAATAATGAATTGTTTAATTTTGACTGAATTTGAAACAATTACAGTGTACTTTGAGTTAAATTCCATTCTTATTGTTTTCAATTAGAAAGAATCTTGATCCATCTCACTGTTGCAGTCTATCTTCTGTGTCCTCCCCTGTCAGCATGCCCTCCATCACCCCCTACTCTGGTTCTGATGGCCCCAGCCCTTGTCTCTGGGGACAAGACCACCCTTCACTTGTCGCCTGAGCCACTCAGCACTGACCAACCCACTGAGCAGGAGTGTGAGCAACGGGCAATGTTCGGTGTAAGGTGAAGTTAGTCCCTAGAAGTTGAACTTGGGTTAATTTTGCATTTCCCCCACTAATGGTTAAAACTTTATCGGAATCGGTGTCCCGTCCACAGGACGGTTGAGCTAACGTAGCCTAATGCAATTAGCATGAGGTTGTAAGTAACAAGAACATTTCCCAGGACATAGACATATCTGAAAAAAGCTTAAAACCTTGTTAATCTAACTGCACTGTCCAATTTACAGTAGCTATTACAGTGAAAAAATACCATGCTATTGTTTGAGGAGAGTGCATAATTTTGAACATGAAAAGTTATTAATAAACAAATTAGGCACATTTGGGCAGTCTTGACACAAGAATTTGAACAGAAATGCAATGGTTCATTGGATCAGTCTAAAACTTTGCGAGCGCACTGCTGCCATCTAGTGGCTAAGATCTAAATTGCACATGAGCTGGAATAATACATTACGGCCTTTCCCTTGATTTTCAAAGATGATGGTACAAAAAAATACAAAAGAACGGTTGTTTTTTTCTTTGTATTATCTTTTACCAGATCTATTGTGTTATATTCTCCTACATTCCTTTCACATTTCCACAAACTTCAAAGTGTTTCCTTTCAAACGGTACCAAGAATATGCATATCCTTGCTTCAGGGCCTGAGCTACAGGCAGTTAGATTTGGGTATGTCATTTTAGGCGAAAATTGAAAAAAAGGTGCAGATCCTTATTAAGATTAGGATTGAGGGAGGGGAAACTGATTCTAGAACTGTACCTAGGGCAAACTTTCCCCCGGAGCGGCAGTGTTCCCTCAGACTATTAGTGTGCTTCACATATTTTAATAGATTGGAAACTTGCTTTAGAAGCTAATGAAGTTCAGTTTTTGTCATGATGATGAATGCTGTATTGCTTGTGAAGTAATCTGAAGAATTTCTGCACATTGATGTGATGAGTTGAATAAAGCATTTCATGATATGCCATTGCCTCTATTTGATGTTTCAAAAACAAAAGCCATTGTGCAAAAGTTTTAAAGTAGACATTTATCATAGATTTCTTCAAGGTTGGTGTTAATCCATGAATTTATTGGGACCATATTTAGCGTGTATCCAGTTGTGAAAGTATCTTTATGAATGTTTTAGACAAGTTTACTATTCCATTAGTCAGCACCTCTCCAACATTTTGGGGTGTGCATCAACGAATGCTTTATACTGCATGAGTGGCAATTCATTTTAGGGGTCTATTCAATCCCCATCACAGAAGTCCAACTTTACAGCGTGATTGAAATTTAAACGGAATGTTAAAACACTGCATTCACGGTAAACGCTGCATATGTCGGCTCAATCGGAAGTTACCTTTAGGCTACATTTCTATCGCCGAATCTGTAATGCTTCGGCTTTACAGATTAGACAGGGCCCTTAGAGCAGGGTTCCCCAACGCATAACAAAGAAACACGTGTGATCATATGCAAATGTCAGTAAGGTTTTAAATTATTATGTTTTAGTCACATATTACATATGCTTGGGCTTCTTGCGGTCAATTTGCAGTCTACAAATTATTTGTAATTATGTTCCGGTACCCCGACCATCCGCTAAAAATCGGCATGTGGTTGAATCTAGTTGATGATCCCTGCCTTGGCATTTTCACACACAGCATAGTTTTGAGCTATAGTTCGAATCAGACATCGACTATTTGTTACAAACAAACAAAACATTTAATCAAATGCTCGCTGTCAAACAACTACAATATTGCGCAACTCTGGTTCTGTTTCCTGTGACCGAACCCTGGTGCTCCCCCGGGTGCAGATAGAGAATGTTCACACCAGTCCAAACTAACCGAAGTAAAGGTGTAAACGCACCAGAGTTCGGAAGCAGTTGATCTAGAAGTGTTGTAGAGACTACAGAAAGATAGGGAAGGTGTTGATCCATCTGATTTGTTTAACAGACGTCTGGATACTGTGTATCAGGATTTTGTGGCCATTTACACAGATTGTTC
The DNA here is from genome assembly GCA_003317085.1 of Hucho hucho. NCBI lineage: Eukaryota > Metazoa > Chordata > Actinopteri > Salmoniformes > Salmonidae > Hucho > Hucho hucho. The sequence goes on from QNTS01003120.1 coordinate 116,229, forward strand.
AAAAGATCCAAGGACAGGACATACTGGGTCAGAATTTGTGGTGCAGGAATGTGGGGTGGCAGTCAGGAAACCTATTACAGGAATGTGGGGTGGCAGTCAGGAAACCTATTACAGGAATGTGGGGTGGCAATCAAGAGACTTATTACAGGAATGTGGGGTGGCAGTCAAGAGACTTATTACAGGAATATGGGGTGGCAGTCAAGAGACTTATTACAGGAATGTGGGGTGGCAGTCAAGAGACTTATTACAGGAATGTGGGGTGGCAGTCAAGAGACGTATTACAGGAATGTGGGGTGGCAGTCAGGAAACGTATTACAGACAGTGGCGACCCGTCATAAATTTTTGGGGGGGCTTGCCTGTTTTGCATGTTATTTTAGCATTAATACGTGTCCCATATCAGTTTGCAAATGATGTAAAAATAATATATATAGTTAATAAAGCCGCATACAAACATGGTCTCTTTTTTGTTTTCTCGAATAAAGCAGCTCCAAAATGCATGTGTTTCAGCCTAACTCAGTATTTTCTGTGGTGGTGGGTCTAGCCAGCAGAAAATATGGAGCGTTGCGCCATGATTGGCTCAGTGTTCTGTCACTCATGGAGACTTTACGTCACTGCCTAGTGTAAGAGGAGACTTTGAAATTTCTAGCCCTTCGGACGCTGCCGTAGAAGTGCCCATCCAAGAAGGCTCAAGGTCATTGGCCACAGATAAAATGACATCAAATCGCGTTAAATGTACAGTAGCTTTGATTGGACTAATCATGTCAACGTCATACTTTCAAAATCTTAGCTAGCAGTCATCATCATGAATCAAGTCGACAATCTACTGGCAAATCCTTTTTTATAATGAAATAATTAAGAGAAATTACAGATAAAACGTATCGGTGCTCATCGGCTATTGGACATAAACAATACACAACAAGTTGGAAATCGCAAATTCAACGAGTGGTTTGGAAGGAATCAGTGACAGTGGCTGTGTGGGCCCAAATCTGGGATTAAGGGGCTCTTTTCCAAGTTTAAAATGATAAACATTCAACATTGGCAATGCTGTCAATGAAGCATGATTTGTGCTGCGCTCAAAACAACTGTTAAATTGGAGGCCCGCCGCGCCACCTTCCTGTTCAAGTGAGCCGAGCACAACAATTTGAGTCCAAAAAGGTATTGTATGCTGCCTCATAAATTATGTAATATGCCAGGGAGATATGTATACTGTAGCTAAGAAAGTAATACTAAGTGTATGTTGTGTAGTAAGATGTTAGTAGCCCATGTGCCTCACCCTAATAATTGGGTCTATTTACCCCTCTTCATTTTGCCTACTGTTCTGACTTGGTGGTGCACATGTAGACTTTAACCTGTTTTAGAGAAATGTAATCATTGAATATTGTAAGAGCTTTTATTGTCTGCTTATATGCCCCCTTTATTTATCCTACGGTTCTAACTTGGTGTACAGGGAGAGGTTTTTCCTGCAGAACAATTGCAGGGCGTGTTGAGTGGTAGAGTTCTGTCCCCCCAGGGAGGAGAGTGGAGATTAATTAGATGTGGTGGCAGGTGCAGTTATGACTGTTGAGAAGAAGTTGAGCGTAGAGGGAAGCAGTGTGGCGAGGAAGGTTGGCGTTAACTGCAAAAAGAGGGATAAGAGTTCCAGTAGCTCAGAAATGGAACCCTGACGAGAGTATGGATGAAGTTCCTGCAGTGAGGACCACCGTGGAAGGGCCTCGGTCCGAGGATGTAAAGGATGATTATGGCCCAGTGGGATTAAGATTTGTGGAGAGAATGGATCCTTGCATTTTGGCTGATCCAAATGTGGCAGTAGGTTGGGTGGAGAAGAGGTTGGGGACTGTTGAGTTGCTAAGTACTGTAACTAGGAGTGGACTAATGATGATTTATTGTGTTTCTTCAGCCCAAAGGGAGAGGACGCTCCGGATCACGCGAATAGGAATAAGAAATGTGACTTGCTTTGCTCTCCAGAGCAGGGCACGGTTGAAAGGAGTGATAACTGGGGTGGCATTAAATGTTGAGGAAGATCATTTGAAAGTGGAGAATCCCGGTGTCTGTGACACGTCGTTTGGTGAAACGCAGATCCGGTGGAGAGCGTGGTGAAACGGAGAAGACGTCTTTTCTGTTGAATTTTGATGTAGAGTCTTTGCCAGATAAGGTTAAGTAGGGAGTGTAAGTTATCCCATGAGAGTGTTTGTTCCTAAAATACTTAGGTGTTTTAGGTGTCAAGTTTATGGTCATGTTGCAGCAGTATGTAGGAGGGAGAGTCCTAGATGTGAGAAGTGTGCAGGAGGGAGGGCATGAGACGAAGGAATGTGTAGTTTTGGTAGAGAAAGTTGTGTGTGTTAGTTGTGGGGGTGCCCACGGGGCTGAAGATCGGAGGTGTCCGGTGAGAGAACGTCAGGTTGAGGTTGCTAGGGTCAGAGTAGTACAGAAAGTGTTGTATGCTGAAGCAGTGAAGAGAGTGGCAGAGGACTTGGGATTGTGAGGTTTTTCCTGCAGAACAATTGCAGGGCGTGTTGAGTGGTAGAGTTCTGTCCCCCCAGACTGAGGGTCTGGAGTAGGATTCAATAGGGTAAATAGTGGGGTGGTGTTATTTTGATGTATTTGTTTATTTTAAAGAGAGGGCTAATAGTTGGCAGGGTAATTTTTCCTTTCCTTAAATGTAATAGTACTGTATCACAAAGAATTGAATGTATACTGAACAAAAATATAAACGGAGTTACACAAGCATTTCACTACACCCACAAAAACATCTGCTTAACACGTGTATGTGACCAATACATTTTTATTTGAATATAAGGAAATCAGTCAATTTAAATAAATGCATTAGGCCCTAATCTATTGATTTCACATGACTGGGCAGGGGTGCAGCCATGGGTGGGCCTGGGAGGGAATAGGCCCACCCACTGGGGAGCCAGGCTCACCCACTGGGGATCCAGGCTCAGCTAATCAGAATTAGTTTTTCCCCACAAAAGGGATTTATTACAAACAGAAATACTCATCAGTTTCATCAGCTGTCCGGGTGGCTGGTCTCAGACAATCCCGCAAGTGAAGAAGCTGGATGAGGAGGTCCTGGGCTGGCGTGGTTACACGTGAACTGCAGTTGTGAGGCCGGTTGGACCTACTGCGAAATTCTCTAACATTATTAATATTCAATTCTCTGGCAACAGCTCTGGTAGACATTCCTGCAGTCAGCATGCCAATTGCACGCTCCCTCAAAACTTGAGACATCTGTGGAATTGTGTTGTATGACAAAACTGCACATTCTAGAGTGGCCTGTTATTGTCCGCAGCACAAGGTGCACCTGTGTAATGATCATGCTATTTAATCAGCTTCTTGATATGCCACACCTGTCAGGTGGATGGGTTAACTTGGCAAAGGATAAATGCTCACTTATAGGGATGCAAACAAATTAGTGCACAAAATTTGAGAGAGATAAGATTTGGTGCGTATGGAACATTTCTGAGCTCTTTTATTTCAGTTCATGAAACATGGGACCAACACTTTACATGTTGCGTTTCTATTCTTGTTCAGTATAGGTAGGTCGTGAATGGTCTCACTCCAGTACAGTAGGTGGCAGTGTATGCAGCTTAAATTGGATGCGATCCGCGAAAACAATCCAAAATAAGTATTTTTGTCCTTGTCTGAGGCGGCAAGTTAGCAAAGTAGAGCTCCTTTTTAACTTTTGTTCAAACCTTACATTTTATGTATTGAGGAAAGGAGATGATTCGCATGGATGGAAATGACCGAAACACATTGATGAACACATGGTAAGAAATGTGTCCTTGCTAAACCGCCGGCCAAAAGCTAACGTTAGCTAGCTAGGTTTGTTAAACTTCCAACCAGGCCAAACAAGTGACGGGGTCGCATTTTGTTTAAAAAAAAAACAGGGGGTACTTGTTTCTGGTAACTTGTATTTATAACATGTGTATCCGTCCCAAATGTCACCGTATTCTCTATTTTTACCAGGGCACTTAAGAAATAAGGTGCCATTTGGCAATCACGTTGTAGCTAATCTGGTTTTGGGCAGGTGATGAATTGTAGCCGTCAAAGGCCGTGGGCTGCATCGTGTTAAAATGTGGTGACTGATGTACACATTTTAAACCACCTATTCTCCTTTGAGACCCCTCTTTCAAAGATGACAATCTCCTCTATAGGCGACTTGGCATTTTTATACCTGACTCAAAGCATTATGGAATGTTAATTGCTTGACGAATTCAGAAACCACACCTGTGTGGAAGCCTTCGATACACGTTGTATCCTTCATTTAGTCAAGTGTTTCCTTTATTTTGGCGGTTAGCCGTATACTATAACAGTGGGTTTTGTGAAGCCTGGCAGTTGCAGTTGTGAGCATGTATACAGCGGTTTAAGATCAATACACTCATGAGGGACAGAAAATATTCTGTCTAATATAGGAAGCCAATGTTTATCATCTCAACAATAAACTGCTCTACTAAAACACAAATCTCCTATGTTTCCCCATCTGTAGTGGTTCAGCGTATCTCAACGAGTCGGGTGTCCTTGAAGTCAAGAGATTCATGCTGACAATAAAGGTGCAAGAATATTTGTGGTGCCAAGATCATGAATCTCTTGCCTTGGCTTTTGGACGTGCATGCTTTTGCTAATCTGGTCTTGGGCAGGTGCTGCAGTGTGGCCGTATGCTGCAGTGTGCCTTGTTGGACCTAGACTATAACGGAGGGGGTTCTGTGAAGCCTCTTCCCTGGCAGTTGCAGGTGTGAGCATGTATACAGCATTTTGATGCTCTTGTATGATACTGCAGACAAACTCTGTCTTTTAGATAACATAAGTGGCCCTTTGATCTTTTTGTGTTGAGATGATGCTGTAGACATATTTACAATTCAATGAAACTAGATTGGCTTTCGCCATCTGACTTCAGTGGGAAAGGAGTACTGTAGAAGAGTATACAGGTTTAGTAGTCTAGTACAGGGGTGTTAAGCTCATTCCATGGAGGGCTGAATTTATGCTGCCTTTTATTTCCTTTCAATTTGTGTGTAATAAAGACCTAACAACCAGGTGACTGGAGTTTAAAACTAATCAATGAGCTGAATTGATACTTGTCCCTCAACGGAATCAACGGAGTTTGACACGTGGTCTAGTGACAAAGATTTCCCTGTTGGTGGTAACGATAACGTTGTCCAGTAGAGGGCATACTAGGATAAGATCAATAAACTCATGAGGGACCGATCAAATATGATCTTATAAATTGAACTGTCTGACATATGAAACCAATGTTTATCAGATCAGCAAACTACTGTACTAAAAACGTATCTTCTGTTTCTCACCTGTAGTGGGTCGGCATCTCATCGTGTCAGAAGGCCTTGATGAACTCACATGATGGGGGCGTCTATTGAGACGAGATGCATGACGGCAATGAAGGGGCAAAGCATAGAAATATATTGACAGATTCTATTTCTCTTAGAAATAGATCCCTCTCACCTCTGCTGTACTTGGCCTACCTGGTAAGTAGGCTATATTGGCTTGGCCTGTAGTGCACCTGTCCCAAATGACTCCCTATTTGATGCAGTACTTTTGACCTGGGCCCATATGGCTCTGGTCAGAAGTGAACTATATAGGGAATGGTGTGTCATTCTGGACGTGCATGCTTTTGCTAATCTGGTCTTGGGCAGGTGCTGCAGTGTAGCCGTCGTGGCCGTGTGCTGCAGCGTGCCTTGTTGGACCTAGACTATAACATGGGGTTCTGTGAAGCTGCCCTGGCAGTTGCAGGTGTGAGCATGTATACAGCATTCTGATGCTCTTGTATGATACTGCAGACAAATGTCTTTAGAAAACAGATTTATCCCTTATATTTTTTATGGTGGTTAAATGCTGTTGGTATGTTGTGCAACTCCTAGCCTATTTCCTCATTGCATGTGTCAGGCTTCGTAGGCTACGCCCACCACTTTCAACATCTTGTGTAAAGACTTGTCAATTACGTAAGGGATAATCAAGGGGCTATATGTTCCTTTGGAAAATGATGAACAACGTGGAAGGCATGTTCTACGACGCTCTAGCGGAGTGGAACTTACCTCCCAGGGAGTTGCATTATTTTCCAGAGAACACACATAGAACCCCCGCGTTGGTTATCCCTTTTGTACCATGGCTATAATTTGACACACTTACCAGGAGAAATGTGTTCCAAATCCACTGAAGTAGCTAGCAAGTTTAATTGATAGCTATAGTAGTTGCCTTAGTAGCCAAACCAGAGATGGGGTTCCCATTGGGCAATGGAGGAACTTATAACGCCTCGGTCAGCAGATTGTCACCCAATCGCGTTCACATTGTCATGCAGCATCCCGCGGTTAAACTAATCGTCATGCAATCCCTTCTCAAAGTCAGGGTATGAGTTGAGAAACCTGCAAATTTTCCTCAACAGTACATAATGTCACTGAGAACAAGTTAATATTCTCTAGAGAAATGTGTAATGTACTTGTTGATGAAATTCATGCTAATGTTTTCATCCACATTGACTCCCCTTCACTCCTTGAAGGAGAGATTTCCTTGTCCCAGAATGCACTGCACGGCCCATTGACGACACATGGGCAACTTACACAATGGCCGTTAATACGATTCCAATGGAATTTCCCCTTCTCCTCAAAAGTATCTCTGACCAACCCAGTAGTCCTATTTTGCTATTATGAAAATGTAATTCAACAATGCCACTAATGTTTTCAATTTGACTTTTGCTTTCAAAAGCAGTTCAAACATAGAACATGGAAAATGAACTCTACCGTGCTGAATTACTGTGCGTTATAGGGAAATAATGCACACTCTAGAATACCCTTCAATCTAATCCGTAACGAGTATTTAACAATTCCATGGTATAAAGTAGAGGTCTCCAACCTTTCAAATGGGCCCGTTCTTCTCTGCAACTCTTCTCCGGGTCCTTGGTGTATAATAGATTTTTGTCAATATAATGGTTAATACACAACTAAGGGTGCCCCATAAAATAAGGTATTCTGGATTTTTTTGTTTAAACGTTACTCTCAATAGGCTTATTACAAATATATATTGACAAACAATTAAAAAAAATTGGAGTCCATGTCAAGGATTAAATCACATCAGATAAATTGAGGTCTGGGGGGGGGGGGGAACTCAAATGTGTTCGTTTAAGTCTTTAATTATGCATTAATCAAGAAAGGAATGTCTGCAGCAGCACAGTTTGCAAAACAATGGCTACCTAATTGATACAAATAATCATGTTTTTGTCAGGTAAGCCTACTATGCAGTTACCTTTTTTAATTTTGGGGGAAAGTCTGTCTAGCCACAAGACTGCGATCATTAGCATCGCTAACTTGATACATACGGAGTGCTAGGCAAATGCGCGCACCAGACAGACTGGGGCAATATTGCTGGAAATTAATTGGCAGATATTGTTACTTTTGGCTTTTTTAAGCCGATGGTTGCTAACCAGGGGTGGGATAATGTCAATGTGGGTTTGATTGGATAGCAGCCGGGAGCTTTTGTTTATGACCGTTTGCGATAGAACTCATAAAAAAAGCCTCTATTTTCAGAATTGTTGGAAACCCCTGGTATAAAGCTTCCAAACCCATCTATTTGAACCTCCCAAGGAGGTGATTCCCCGCTGTGCTCCTCTTCAGCCCAGTGGGTTCTGACTCGTCAGTTGATGCACTTCCTCTCTTGTTAGGTTTCGTACCGCTTCCTGGTTCCAACACTTGTCCTGATGGAGTGAGGGAGCAGAATCAAACTAACCGTTGCTGTTTTGACTGATGTATATTTATAGAAATAGATTACATGTCATCTTTAGTGTTGTGTTGTCATCAGGAGAACCATTTGTCAAAGATTCAGTGAAGTATGTTGTTATCCACTTCCTCAAGGCGAAGGTATCAAGCAACAAACACTACAAGCATGAGAAATGTGTTCATGACAGAATGTTATTGCAATGACCTTGCAGGGGGCTCTGTAACAACCAAATCACATTTGTATTTCTGGAATATACTGTTCTCTTGGTGGTGTAAACTAATGTGACATTTGTCCATGATTCATCAATAAAACTACTAAACAAATGTGTTGTATCCATGTCAATTTATTCATTTTTAGTGCAGCAAACATTAAACCAAATGAAGGTGTTTTCACCACCTACTGTAGTTTTAACCTTGGTGGGTTTGATGGTAGACTTTGGTTTGGGGCTGGATGTGACTAGTTTGCCTTTGAAATGTGATTGCCTCCATGCTGTCAGCACTAGCCATCTGCGCCAAATGTCTTGCATACTTAGTGTGTAATTCCATGGCCCAAAGAATAAGCTTCGTCCCACGGCTGCTGCTTATCCCCAGAAAGCCTTGTCATTGATGGCACTGTTATGAAATATGACCTAAAATCCCTATGTGCTCAGCATGGAGAGGATAGACTGGCATTGCCCTGTGTGTCTCTTAGAGGATTATCTTAGTAGTTCTACTTAGATCTAATATCCAAACTCTGCAGATAACTACATGTGCATGATTCCACGGCCATGTGAAATGTTTCCATATTGAGGCTGAACGCAAATCATTCTTACCTCATATCTCTGCTGGGATTTGGTGTCATGGTTATCCAACAGGAAACCCTGCCCTAGGGGAAGTGGGTTGTTGTGGAACTACACATGTAACATGCAACAGTCCCCCTGTGCCAAATGTCCTAAATTGGTCAAATGGAATGTTGATAAAGGCATTGCAGCGGTGGAAGCAGATCTTATTACATGGCTAATGGGGTTAGTGTTGAACATGTCATTAACAGTTTACTAAAGTAAAGTCAAATGCATTTTCAGGTTTGATGGAAATCCTGAAACTATTTTATCAAATGGTTCATCCTTTTGTATCCCATGACTCATTTTGCTGTACAGTACACTGGTGATTGAATTCCCAATGTTGACTCAATGCAGCCTACTGAACATATTCCTTATGCAATTGTGTCTTATACTGTAAATGTAACTTAATCATTTTGGGGGACCCTTCAACTCACGCTTATGATCAACTGTACTGCCAACTCACTTATGCCGCACTTTTTTTTTTGAAAGACTGGCACCTGTACTTTACCAGAACTAAACTGAAATCCGGTAAATGAGTTCTGGAGACGGAGTTGTGCTCATATGAGTTGTGAAGTGCATGTCATGCTGTATTTTAAATGGATAAAGCCCTCAAATTATGCAAGAGTCAGGGATTTAGATTATATTGGAGTGCTGAATTAGGCAAATATTATTTTAGGGGATCCACACAGTAAATTACACTCATTTTTCAAACGGAAGTATGAGGAACGAGATCAATTAACAAATGTCACATGGGCCTATTGTCCAATATCATGAATTGGTACATGGTCATAAAAACTTTTAAAATTAGCATGTGCACAGTTCCCTGAGCAGTGAAGATGACGTAGCTTTATCCTCATCACAGTATAAAGGACATTTTACATTAATCTTGTGACCGCTGAGCTGGTAGCATAAATGTCATTTTCAAGCACCATCTGGCAGCTCATCTGTCTAATATCATGTCCCAACTATTATTTCCCTGATAGGCCTACATATTATGTAGAAACTGATCTATATTCAGTGCTTTTTGTATGTTTATTGTAACCGCATATGAAAAGAATGCAGAAGCAGTGGAATTGTTTTGTATGAGCGGAGCGGGGCGCACCGCACCGTGGCACTGCCGAGCTCTGTCCTTACCAAAGGGGAGGGGCGTAACTGTCAATGCGAATGCTCGAGCTTTCAAATACATTCATTCTCTCCAGTCCTCACGGCTCCAACCTTCAGCTGTTTTTAGCTCGCCAGCGGCATCTGGAATCTTGTCACTGTGTTAGCTAGCTATGCATTTTTAAAATGCTGTTGTTGTCGCTATCAGGTCGATGGCTAACTGGCTAGCATAACAGCTAGCTAATGTTCAGCACTGGTTCATCACCGACCGGCGAAAAAGGAACCGAATAAGGCTATGGATTAACAGTACAACGGTACTTGAGTGCCCTGCCCAGACTAAACAATACGAGCCAAAATATATCGAACGAAGCAGATAATTGTTAAAGAAATTCCGTTAATTCATTGGTGAGTGTCACTTTTATTTGTCCAGTTAACGTTATGCATGTGTGAATTCGTATTACCTGCAGTGATTGTGCACTGTGATGACCAGCTAATGTAACTCAAATGTAGGCTAAATAGCCGAAACTATGCTTTTAACGAATTCACATGTTATAGGCTTCTACATGTTGTAGCTACAGTATATAGTGTGCGAGTGAGAGAGATTGAGAGACTGTCACTCATTGAGCATCACCGAGTGAGTGTTCTGGATTTCTGAAGGGCTCAGCTAGAAGTGTTTGAGTGGCATTGGCACAGCTTGTTTGTTCTGTATTACAGTGCTGCTGGCCATCGCTATGGCATAATGGATAACAGTGAACAAAGAAACTGTATTGTATTGTGGTTTGCTTTCTGAAATGTCACCTGTTCTTTTCTCCTTGACTTACATCTTTTGTTCAACAGGGAAGTATCATCTTTCTTTAAAACATGACGGTAACAATTGTTCACCTGTTTTTAAGTAGCCTAAATAACCCCTATAGTTGGCTAAATGGAAAGACTTAGCCTAGTTTCACTAGTAGAATATGATGAGCTTTTACAGACAGTAGCATAGATGTAGCCTTGGTGCCAGTCTTCTGCTCCTATGAAATTGTCATGCCAAATTTAATTTTTAAAAAACAGACTGACATCCAGGCTAGTGTGTTGTTTTAGGTGAAAAGTTCCATATCCCTCAGAAGTATAGCTCTGGTCCAGTGCGTTACGTGCGGCTTATGCTTTCTTAAACGGAGGCTCAAGCTGAACCTAACGCCCTGGATAGATCAGACCTACCAGAAGTAGTGCTGTGTAGCAAGTGTTAACACCCCTATCACACAAGGTCCTTTCGGTGCAGCACGGCTGCTGAAAACGTCAAGCAACACTTACTGCTCAGTAACATGTATCTGCACGTTAAATAAATCAACAACACTGAACAAGTAAGGTATGCCATGTGCTAAGACTGGGCAGGTACTCCGCCTGTCTTTTATATATCTTTGCTTCGGTACAGGTTTACAGCAACACTTACATTTCACAATGTGATTTTTGTTTTGAAATCTGGGTTGTGTTCAGTAGGCACAAAGCATAAGAAAATGGTCTGAAACAGGGAGGTAGTACAATCTGAACCTGTCCAATAAGAAGTGCTCGTTGAGCCCCTAATAAACACATTCCAGGCTAACCCAATAGCTGTTAGACAACAGGGCAATTCCATGCCAGGACAGCCCGGAAATATTTAACTTATCTCAGATTGGTCTGGCAATTCTCTCACAAACTTTGGGAGGAGGAATGTTTGACATGCTTTTTACATTTGTATCACAAACCATTTGAGAAAATCATGAAAGTGGCAATTTTAGGCACTTTTTAGACTATATAGGGCCTACATTCCTCCTGTAAGACCCTATGAGCCGTGAACCGTACAAGATAACGTCTCTGTCCAAACCAATACTAGCGTACTAAATAGTATGCGTAAAAGGAAGTGTTATAGTATGACATTTTGAAAATAGCACTCTGAATGTGTTGCGATTGCTTTGACTCTCACGGAGTCCCACCATTAGTTTATTTTGGTACAGCGTGTAAATTTATCCGATTATCAGTTGTCATACACGTGAGTCAAAAAAGATGAGTGAATTCTACTAGATTAGGGCTCTGTTATGTTAGGGCGTATAAACACAAGCTCACTTCCTTCACAACAGCTCTGCGCTGCTCCGTGAAGCACAAGAAGTATGAATGTCTTGACTTCTGCTGATGCCGCATCACTGCAAATGCTGCACGGCCAATGCAGACGTTGGATTGACCATGCAGTGCCTTAGAGTGCCTTAAGAATGCACGTCTTTCTCCAGAATGTGTTCTCTCCTGCCAATTTGTGCACATTAATTGTTTCATAACTTCATTGTGTGAATTGTTTGCTTTTGATTGTTAGTCTATCAATTCCCCATTACATACAATAAAGCACCAGTAGTACATTTACTGTTCATTCCTATCATTTCTAAATTACAATGTTTGTTTGCTTCCAGTAATTTCTGTTAGTGCATTCAATATATTATTGTTCCAGTCTTTGACCGTTCTCATTGTCGGAGTGGACACGTTGTTTGCAGAGTGCATAACCTATGCTACACTTGTGAGAAACAAGTTTTTGTTTATTTCATTCCATTTAAGTTTTATCAATTTAGTTATTGTCTTTTGTTTGGAGCGCTCCTGTCAATGTTGAGTAAGGACGTGCACCTGATTACGCATAGAAGTAGGCCTATAGGCTACCTGGCCTGCGTGCAAATGTAGGCATGTAAATGTGCCCTTTTGGGGATCTGTTCGTATTTCTGATTGGCTTAACGCACCACCGCTAATGAGCTGTGGAGCTTCTCAAAGTAATGTTTTCTTCACATTTAATTGAGAATGACAATAGTTCCTGAAAGTATTTTAAAATTCTTTCCAGATATCTCCCTTTCGATAACCACTCAGCGTGAAAGGGGAAAAATGTCATGCTCTGATCCAGTGGAAATGACATAAAATAGGCCTACTTAATGACTTCTTATCCGTTGCGCAAATAGCCTACAGCTGTGTCTGGCCCGAGTTCATTGGCACAGGAAACTCTAAAGGCTCAGAATAATTTATCCACTGTCCCAAGATAATAGTTGATACGTTTCAAGTAGTGATGCACCGATTATGACATTTTTGGCCGATTCCGATATTCTAGTACAGTTAAATAGTTAACACACACACATGGATGCAGCGGTCTAAGACACTGCATCTCAGTGCAAAAGGCATAACAACAGTCCCTGGTTCGAATCCAGGCCGTATTACATCCGGCCATGATTGGGAGTCCCATAGGGCCGCGCACAATTGGCCCAGTGTCATCCGGGCCGTCATTGTAAATAAGAATTTGTTCTTAATTGACTTGCCTAGTTAAATAATGGTTACACACACCACACTGACCAAAAGGTTATTTTGTTGGCATTTACGTAGGTCCCCATTACCAGTAAAGCATAATCAAAACCTATTTATTTCACTTACTTGCTGTGCTGTTTTTTTCAGTCGTTTCATTTTCAACCAGGGTTTATATGGAACGTCGTTTGGGTCTTTGCGTGTCAAAAAAGATACATGTCATATAACACTATTTGACGTGTTAAATAAGCTTGTTGACCAATCAGGACCTGAATAAGACTGCACGTCACATAATTAACGTGTTCATAAATTTTTTACGTAGTTATTACACATTGATTACACTCACTCGTATTTCATATGTCACAACGATTCATCGATACGTATGCTATGATGCTGGTAAAGTTGTCTCGCGCAACAATCTGTTTCAGTTAGCTAGCTAACTATATAGCAAGGTGTCATCTAAAATAACCCTAATTTATAAGACAGTTATTATTTGATTAACGGTGGTCGGACCCATCTATGTGAAGCAAGCCACAATAAGGATTAGCCACAATAGTGTACTTTGCGGTTAGCCTTCAAAATAAAAGCATGGCAGAATTCTGCTATTTGTATACATCACTGTCAATTACATACTTTTTTTAAAGGCAAACCGCAAATTCCACTATTGTGCCTAATCCTTATTGTGGCTAGCTTCACAACACAACCTGGTCCGGTCGAGCCTCTCTAGCCAGATGAAGCTAGCTGGCTGCTTATAACGTTAGCTTTGGGCAACAGGGTTAAGTTGCTGGCTAGCTATGTATTTTCATGAACTGAAGTTAAATTTCAATAGGTGAACAAGTGGCAACCTAGCTAATACTTACTCACAAGGATGCCTAAATCATTACTAAGAATTATGAAAATGACTGCAGTTTCTACTGGTCATTGTTTTCAGGCTGGTTGTATTGGTGCTTGCTAGGTACCAAGCTAAAGCTAGTTACCCCTGAAGTGGTCAAACAAATGATGCTTTATTACCAACGCGGTATTGTAAACACATGTTTCGTGGCCGGTGTTTGCTTGTTTGCAGACTTTTTTTGTACAGCTTTGACAGAGCTACTGTATCTTTTTTGACACGCAAAGACCCAAACGGCGTTCCATAGTATGTATGTTGTGAAGCTAATAGGTGTGACGCTATTACTGTGTAACTCCGGTAGGGCAACATCTGAAAAATAGCTCACTTGGTAGTGTGTACTGGTGCTCGACCAGTCGGCGAAAGCCAACATCACCCACGACAGAGAGCAGTTGATTGTTAAGGGCACTGAATGCCATTATCTAGGCTTTAATGGATTTCGCCTTTGAGTTGTCTCGCTGAAATGTTCTTACTCTTTCAAATGACTGCTCGAACCACACAGCAGACATTGTGGGCTAGGTTAGGAATGCTGTGTTGCATGTGTAGCGCAAAATTGTACATGGCGTCATTACGTCATGTACCTACAGTGGGGCAAAAAAGTATTTAGTCAGCCACCAATTGTGCAAGTTCTCTCACTTAAAAAGATGAGAGGCCTGTAATTTTCATCATAGGTACACTTCAACTATGACAGACAAAATGAGGAAAAAAAATCCAGAAAATCACATTGTAGGATTGTTTATGAATTTATTTGCAAATTATGGTGGAAAATAAGTATTTAGTCACATACAAACAAGCAAGATTTCTGGCTCTCACAGACCTGTAACTTCTTCTTTAAGAGGCTCCTCTGTCCTCCACTCGTTACCTGTATTAATGGCACCTGTTTGAACTTGTTATCAGTATAAAAGACACCTGTCCACAACCTCAAACAGTCACACTCCAAACTCCACTATGGCCAAGACCAAAGAGCTGTCAAAGGACACCAGAAACAAAATTGTAGACCTGCACCAGGTTGGGAAGACTGAATCTGCAATAGGTAAGCAGCTTGGTTTGAAGAAATCAACTGTGGGAGCAATTATTAGGAAATGAAAGACATACAAGACCACTGATAATCTTCCTCGATCTGGGGCTCCACGCAAGATCTCACCCCGTGGGGTCAAAATGATCACAAGAACGGTGAGCAAAAATCCCAGAACCACACGGGGGGACCTAGTGAATGACCTGCAGAGAGCTGGGACCAAAGTAACAAAGCCTACCATCAGTAACACACTACGCCGCCAGGGACTCAAATCCTGCAGTGCCAGACGTGTCCCCCTGCTTAAGCCAGTACATGTTCAGGCCCGTCTGAAGTTTGCTAGAGAGCATTTGGATGATCCAGATGAGGATTGGGAGAATGTCATATGGTCAGATGAAACCAAAATAGAACTTTTTGGTAAAAACTCAACTCGTCGTGTTTGGAGGACAAAGAATGCTGAGTTGCATCCAAAGAACACCATACCTACTGTGAAGCATGGGGGTGGAAACATCATGCTTTGGGGCTGTTTTTCTGCAAAGGGACCAGGACGACTGATCCGTGTAAAGGAAAGAATGAATGGGGCCATGTATCGTGAGATTTTGAGTGAAAACCTCCTTCCATCAGCAAGGGCATTGAAGATGAAACGTGGCTGGGTCTTTCAGCATGACAATGATCCCAAACACACCGCCCGGGCAACGAAGGAGTGGCTTCGTAAGAAGCATTTCAAGGTCCTGGAGTGGCCTAGCCAGTCTCCAGATCTCAACCCCATAGAAAATCTTTGGAGGGAGTTGAAAGTCCGTGTTGCCCAGCGACAGCCCCAAAACATC
>QNTS01003121.1:6145-26709 GCA_003317085.1 Hucho hucho
TGACCAAATACTTATTTTCCACCATAATTTGCAAATAAATTCATAAAAAATCCTACAATGTGATTTTCTGGATTTTTTTTCCTCATTTTGTCTGTCATAGTTGAAGTGTACCTATGATGAAAATTACAGGCCTCTCTCATCTTTTTAAGTGAGAGAACTTGCACAATTGGTGGCTGACTAAATACTTTTTTGCCCCACTGTATATATCCAACAGGAGAGTTTGAGTGATGAAAGTTGGACAGAGAATTTCAAAATCTCTGAAATGTTTGCTGTTTTCTGGCAAGTGTGCTGTTATTATGTGCCAGATGTTAAGATTACAAACCGTTGTAAATTTGCGAAATGGACTTGTTATTTCAATAGGCATAGGCTACAGATAAAAATCTGGGTTTATGATTGTAATTCAATTAGATAAAGGCAGGTAGCCTATAGCCCCTGATAGGCCTACATCTAATTTCAGATGCAGTAGCCTAGCCTCTACAGGATCGGTGTCCCGACCTCGGGAAGGTTGAGCTAACGTAGGCTAATGTGATTAGCATGAGGCTGGAAGTAACAAGAATATTTCCCAGGACATAGACATATCTGATATTGGCAGAAAGCTTAAATTCTTGTTAATCTAACTGCACTGTCCAATTTACAGTAGCTGTTACAGTGAAATAATACCATGCTATTGTTTGAGGAGAGTGCACAGTTATGAACTTGAAAATGTATTAATAAACCAATTAGGCACATTTTGGCAGTCTTTGAACAGAAATGCAATGGTTCATTGGATCAGTCTAAAACTTTTCACATACACTGCTGACATCTAGTGGACAAAATATAAATTGTGACTGGGCTGGAATAATACACTATGGCCTTTCCCTTGCATTTAAAAAATGATGGTACAAAATAACACACGAAAAAATTCATGTTTTTTCTTTGTATTATCTTTTACCAGATCTAATGTGTTATATTCTCCTACATTACTTTCACATTTCCACAAACTTCAAAGTGTTTCCTTTCAAATGGTATCAAGAATATGCATATCCTTGCTTCAGGTCCTGAGCTACAGGAAGTTAGATTTGGGTATATCATATTAGGCGAAAATTGAAAAAAAGGGGCGGATCCTTAAGATGCTAGACAAGATGTAGGCTAGATGTAAACTGAAAGATTTAGCAGCTTGCTTAGTTCAAATTAACATACTCATTTATTCAACATGAATAGCTAGGCGATTGAAGTGCTTGTTTCCCAATAGCCTGCTGGAATAGGCTACTGAGGAGGGGTCATAATTTTAATCACTGAATAAAATATGAATTATATGTATATGAACTGAATACGCTTGTCAACAACAGCGAGTGTTTGTTTTCTTTTAGATTTGTTTTTACCTGTAGCCTAATCTGACTACTGTTACCTTCAATCTAATGCGTTCTAACAACTGATCAGCAATTGTGATTAAGCTTTAATAACTTCCAATTTAATTACATAAACAAGGCCATTAATTATTGCATAATAACACATGGCTACAACAACAAACTGAAGTTATAGGCTATTTATTAATTATTAATTAATTGTTTTGCCAACTCAAGGTAGGCTACACAAATTGATTTGCAATGACTCCAGTGATATCGTAGTTTCAACATATCTATTCTATCAAATGGTATCCTACAATGGCATATAAATGAATAGGCCACTTAATGGCCAACGGAGGCAAATGTGTCATTCTCCACATTTAATGTCAGTTTCATTGAGGACTTTTCCCCATTAAAAAAAAAAAAAACATGTGTGGGAGTTCCATAACTTCCATTAAAAATTTCCACTCGGGAAGCCCCCAAAACCGAAGAATGGAGCATGCATAAAACACATTAGAATGCAGTTTAATCCACCTCCGAGGGAATTTATGTAATGTGCTCTGGTGCGCCCAAAGTTGTTTTCCAGTGCTCTGTCTCCATTATTTCTTGATGTGCATCAATTCTAGCGTATTAAAAAGGGTTGGAAATAGTTGTCTCCATAATGCCAATGTAAACAGCCTACCTACAACTGGTAAATAGTTGTCTCCATAATGCCAATGTAAACAGCCTACCTACAACTGGTAAATAGTTGTCTCTATAATGCCAATGTAAACAGCCTACCTACAACTGGTAAATAGTTGTCTCCAAAATGCCAATGTAAACAGCCTACCTACAACTGGTAAATAGTTGTCTCCATAATGCCAATGTAAACAGCCTACCTACAACTGGTAAATAGTTGTCTCCATAATGCCAATGTAAACAGCCTACCTACAACTGGTAAATAGTTGTCTCCATAATGCCAATGTAAACAGCCTACCTACAACTGGTAAATAGTTGTCACGACGTGCCCATGTGCTTCTCCCTGCCTGACAGTCAGCAGCAGGTGACAGTGAATTATATATATATATTTAAGATAAATTACATGGAGGCCGCAGTGCAACTTAGAAATATCCCAAAAAACCGCAACCCTCGACCAATACATTTTCACCCGCGACTTCGTTTTCTAAGTAGCCCAAATTCCAGGAAAACCACACTGGGTCTCACACTCTAGATAATATGTCCGGGGGGAAATAGTTGAATTAAAAAAAGGCGTGTGAGGACAAAACTAAGGCCTTGGTAAAATTGTTAAATACAGAGTTTGATTAAATAGTTATTACGAGTAAAAAAGCATAGCGAATGTTTTGGCGGTATCGGAGGTGGAAATACGTTAGAGTTGTCAAATCCATAACTAAAGCAGACATTGCCACTGGCTGCCATGAGTCGCATTAACAGAAATCCCATGCAGCCTTGTTTACACGTTTGAACACTGGAATGTAAAATGTAATCTACACCTCGATTAGGATTATATAAATCCTCAATGTTTAATTTCATGATTTTTCAATTTGAGAATATTTATATAGCCAACACTGGGGCGGATGTGGCTTCGCGACAGTGACACAATAGCAGTTGCTCACCGATTTGACAGTTCCACATCCTACACCATAACATCCATTATGCAGGTGTCTGCTATCGCTTGATCCGATTAAATATAGAAGCCTAATCCTGGTCTTGGACAAAAAGCACTTTCAATAGAAAAGGCTACTCTCCTCGATGTTATCCTCACAAATAATCATGTCTGGTGTTTTCTGTAATGACCTTAGTGATCACTGTTTTACAGCCTGTGTTCTAATGGCTGCTCAGTGAAACGACCTGTCCTGATTTGTCATAAACGCTTGATAAAAAACTTTAATGAGCAAGCCTTCCTTCATGAACTGGCCTCTGTAAAATGGTATATAATCAGCTTGATCCCCTCTGTCGAAGACACTTGGACCTTATTTTTTTATATTTTCTGTGGTTTTGTTACCAAACATGCCCCCATAAAGAAAATGATAATTAAAAACAGGTTCAGCCCCTGGTTCGACCGTGATCTTGCAGTTACTCCACCTCAAGAATTGCATTTGGCGAAAGGCTCGGCACACGCATACTCAGGTTGACTGGTTCTCATTCAGGCAAATGAGAAATAAGTGCACTCAGGCTATCTGGAAGGCCAAAGTTAGTTACTTAAAGGAGCAGTTCTCTCTCTGTGGGTCTAACCCCAAGAAGTTCTGGAAAACGGTTAAAGACCTGGAGAATAAACCCTCCTCCTCACAGCTGCCCATGTCCCTTAATGTTGATGATGTGGTTGTTACTGACAAGAAGCACATGGCTGAGCTCTTTAATCATCACTTCATTAAGTCAGGATTCCTATTTGACTCAGCCAGGCCTCCTTGCCCGGCCAAAATTTCCTTATCTCCCATCCCTTCTAATGCGACTATCCCCGATGCTTCTCCCTCTTTTCCCCCTCTACAAAGTTTCTCCCTGCAGGCAGTCACTGAGAACGAGGTGCGAAAGGAGCTCCTCAAACTTGACCCCCAAAAAACATATTCTTTAAGGTTGCTGCCCCTATCATTGCCAAGTCTATCTCTGACCTTTTTAACTTGTCTCCTCTCTGGGGAGGTTCCCATTGCATGGAAGGCAGCCACGATTCGTCTGTTATAGGCCTATTTCTATTTTGCCCTGTTTATCAAAAGTGTTGGAAATAATCAACTGACTGGCTTTCTTGATGTCTAAAGTATTCTCTCTGGCTTGCAATCTGGTTTACGCTCAGGTTATGGATGTGTCACTGCAAACTTAAAAGGTCCTCAATGATGGCACCATTGCCCTTGATTATAAACAAGGTTGTGCTGCTATTCTTATTGACTTGGCCAAAGCTTTTGATACGGTAGACCATTCTATTCTTGTGGGCCGGCTAAGGAGTATTGGTGTGTCTGAGGGGTCTTTTGTCTGGTTTGCTCATTACCTCTCTTAAAGAGTGCAGTGTATAAAGTCAGAAAATCTGCTGTCTCAGCCACTGCCTGTCACCAAGGGAGTACCCCAAGGCTCGATCCTAGGTCCCAGGCTCTTTGCAATTTACATCAACTTAGCTCAGGCAGTAGGAAGCTCTCCATCCATTTATATGCAGATGATAGTCTTATAGTCAGCTGGCCCTACCCCGGATTTTGTGTTAAATGCTCTACCACAAAGCTTTCTTAGTCCAACAAGCTTTCTCTACCCTCAACCTTGTTCTGAACACCTCCAAAACAAAGGTCACGTGGTTTGGTAAGAAGAATGCCCCTCTCCCCACAGGTGGGATTACTACATCTGAGGGTTTAGAGCTTGAGGTAGTCACCTCATACAAGTACTTGGGAGTATGGCTAGACGGTACACTGTCCTTCTCTCAGCACATATCAAAGCTGCAGGCTAAAGTTACATCTAGACTTGGTTTCCTCTATCACAGTGGTTCCCAAACTTTGTATAGCCCCGTACCCCTTCAAACATTCAACCTCCAGCTGCTGTTAATTGTAAGCCTGCCACACACACACTTTACGATACATTTATTAAACATAAGAATGAGTGTGAGTTTTTGCCACAACCCGGCTCGTGGGAAGTGACAAAGAGTTCTTATAGGACCAGGGCACAATAATAATATAATAATAATCAATAATTTTGCTCTTTATTTAAACATCTTACATTTAAAACCTTATTTGTTCATTGAAAATTGTGAATAACTCACCACAGGTTAATGAGAAGGGTGTGCTTGAAAGGATGCACATAACTCTGCAATGTTGGGTTGTATTGGAGAGAGTCTCAGTCTTAAATCATTTCCCACACACAGTCTGTGCCTGTATTTAGTTTTCATGCTAGTGAGGGCCGAGAATCCACTCTCACATAGGTACGTGGTTGCAAAGGGCATCAGTGTCTTAACAGCGCGATTTGCCAAGGTAGGATACTCTGAGCGCAGCCCAATCCAGAAATCTGGCAGTGGCTTCTGATTAAATTCAATTTTCACAGAATCGCTTGTTGCAATTTTGATGAAGCTCTCTTGTTCAGATATCGGTAAGTGGACTGGAGCCAGGGAATGAAAGGGATAACGAATCCAGTTGTTTGTGTCATCCGTTTCGGGAAAGTACCTACGTAATTGTGCTCCCAGCTCACTCAGGTGCTTCGCTATATCACATTTGACATTGTCCATAAGCTTGAGTTCATTTGCACACAAAAAATCATACAATGATGTAAAGACTTGTGTGTTGTCCTTGTTAATGCAGACAGCGAAGAGCTCCAATTTCTTAATCATAGCCTCAATTTTGTCCCGCACATTGAATATAGTTGTGGAGAGTCCCTGTAATTCTAGATTCAGATCATTCAGGTGAGAAAAAACATCACCCAGATAGGCCAGTCGTGTGAGAAACTCGTCATCATGCAAGCGATCAGAAAAGTGAAAATGATGGTCAGTAAAGAAAACTTTAAGCTCGTTTCTCAATTAAAAAAAACATGTCAATACTTTGCCCCTTGATAACCAGCGCACTTCTGTATGTTGTAAAAGCGTTACATGGTCGCTGCCCATATCATTGCATAGTGCAGAAAATACATGAGAGTTCAGGGGCCTTGCTTTAATTAACAAAGTTAACCATTTTCACTGTAGTGTTCAAAACATCTTTCAAGCTGTCAGGCATTCCCTTGGCAGCAAAAGCCTCTCGGTGGATGCTGCAGTGTACCCAAGTGGCGTCGGGAGCAACTGCTTGCACGCGCGTTACCACTCCACTATGTCTCCATGTCATGGCTTTTGCGCCATCAGTACAGATACCAACACATCTTGACCACCAAAGTCCAATTGATGTCACAAAGCTGTCCAGTACTTCAAAAATATCCTCTCATGTTGTCCTGGTTTCCAGTGGTTTTCAGGAGAGGATGTCTTCCTTAATTGACCCCCCATAGACATAACGTACAAATACCAGGAGCTGTGCCAGGCCCGCCACGTCTGTTGACTCATCCAGCTGTAACGCATAGAATTCCCTGGCTTGTATATGTAAAGCAGTAATTGTTTCAAAACATATCCTGCCATGTCACTGATGCATCATGAAACAGTTGTTTGATGAAGGCATTGTCTGTATAGTTTTTCGGGCCTTTTCCACAAGCATTGTCCCAGCCATATCTGCGGCAGCAGGAAGAATTAAGTCCTCCACAATAGTGTGGGCCTTACCTGTCCTAGCCACTCGGTAGCTCACCATATAAGACGCTTCTAGTCCTTTCTTATTAATGGTATCTGTTGCTTTTATACATGTCTTACTATTCGAAGGTCATCTTAATTCTCGCTCAAAAAACTCCCATGGCTTATTTTTCAAATTGGCATGTTTTGTTTCTAAATGTCTGCGCAAGAGTGAAGGTTTCATCGAGTTGTGAGATATAACACACTGTGGCTGAGGAAAGGCAATATAAGTGAACCCCAAATCAATGTAGTTCTCATCATATTTGCGCCTCTTCGATGGTCCAACGTCCCTGTCTGTTGTTCGGTGCTTTCGGCTGCATCAGATTCACAACTGTCAGTGTCCATGCTAGCTGGGCTAACAACAAATGTAGAATTACTGATGCTAGCATTGGATGTGTTTGTGGAAGCAGAACAACTTGTGTCGTTGACAGGTGTAGTACTGCTGGTAGTAGCAGTAGCACTACCAGTAGAGCTGGTAGTAGCACTAGCACTACCAGTAGAGCTGGTAGTAGCAGTAGCACTACCAGTAGAGCTGGTAGTAGCAGTACTGCTGGTAGTAGTAGTAGTACTACCAGTAGAGCTGGTAGTAGCAGTAGCAGTAGCACTACCAGTAGAGCTGGTAGTAGCAGTAGCACTACCAGTAGAGCTGGTAGTAGCAGTACTGCTGGTAGTAGCAGTAGTAGTACTACCAGTACTGCTGGTAGTAGCAATAGCAGTAGCACTACCAGTAGAGCTGGTAGTAGCAGTACTGCTGGTAGTAGCAGTAGTAGTAGTACTACCAGTAGAGCTGGTAGTAGCAGTAGTACTACCAGTAGAGCTGGTATATGTGTCTATGGATGCAGGCCTTACTTTCTTTAACCATTTATCAATTTTCGAGCAAACAGAATGAGCAGCAGCTATGTTTGGCAACATACGGACCGTTAGTCCGTATGTAGTTTGAGAATACTTGCTCTATCGTAATCGCTCCTCTTTCACCCCAGCTGCCAAACTAACCCTGATTCAGATGACCATCCTACCCATGCTAGATTGTGGAGACATAATTTATAGATCGGCAGGTATGGGTGCTCTCGAGCGGCTAGATGTTCTTTACAATTCGGCCATCAGATTTGCCAACAATGCTCCTTAGGACACATCACTGCACTCTATACTCCTCTGTAAAGTGGTCATCTCTGTATACCCGTCGCAAGACCCACTGGTTGATGCTTATTTATAAAACCCTCTTAGGCCCCCCCCCCTCTATCTGAGATATCTACTGCAGCCTTCACATACAACACCCGTTCTGCCAGTCACATTCTGTTAAAGGTCCCCAAAGTACACGCATCCCTGGGTCGCTCCTCCTTTGTTCGCTGCAGCTAGCGACTGGAACGAGCTGCAAAAAACACTCAAACTGGACAGTTTTATCTCAATCTCTTCATTCAATGACTCAATCATGGACACTCTTACTGACAGTTGTGGCTGATTTGTATGATGTATTGTTGTCTCTACCTTCTTGCCCTTTGTGCTGTTGTCTGTGCCCAATAATGTTGCCTTGCTATGTTGTTGTCTTAGGTCTCTCTTGTCGTGACCTTTTAACTATGCAAATCAGTTAAATAATAAAACATGTTTTAATCGTTTCTCCATTGAGGATCTTTTTTCCAAGACTAGGCATTAACTGGGTAGGGGAAACCAGCCCATAGAATGCAAAATCTTGCAAACGTTAATTACATTTTCTTTCTAGGCTGGTGAATTCCTGCAGCTGCTGGCTCAGTTCAATGAGATGGGCTTCCAGCAGAGTGCCATCAAAGAGGTTCTACTGGTCCACGAGAACCACAGGGAGAGGGCCCTGGAGGATCTCATGACACAACACAACTAATGGCTGTTATACCAGAGATAATGTTACAAGAGGTTCTACTGGCCCACGAGAACCACAGGGAGAGGGCCCTGGAGGATCTCATGACACAACGGAGGGCTCTACTCATTCCGTAAATCGCAGAAATTCAGCGTTACAGCATGATTTAAATTTGAGGGCAACGCTGCAGATGTCGGCTTAATAGTAAAATACCGTTAAATAATGCTTCAGTGATAGAGCCCTAAATATGAATTAATGTCTATTATACTGCTGAGAAGTTATGGAGATAAATGTGCAGCAATATTAGTAACCTTTTAATGGGTCATGTTCAGTAGGGCACACCGTTTTGAAACAACCAAAATGCGTTTGTGTGTGGCAGTCCATTTATGAACACAGCCATGGGTTTTACTCCCATCAGAACATAGATTCATTATTTATTTAAAAGATGTGATGGATTATTGATTTGAGTAAACATTTATTTTCACCCCATTGCACTGACTTGACTATCACTTACATTCACAATAATACTGTAAACATTAAGACAACAGAAATAAAGATGCTCATTTGAAAACATTTAATTACGGTTTGCAAATCACCAACAGTCGAGGAAAAAAAAAAAAAAAAAAATTGAAAACGTGACTGAAAATGACAAAGATTTAAATGTTGTGTAAAGCCAATGTTTAAATGGCAGAATGATCATCATTTGCTACGAGCCCCCATAAGTAAATGAAGTACAAAAATGTACTCTAGCACCAACATGGATGATTTAAAAAGAAACCATTGGAGTGTTATATAGAGAGGATGTTAAGTTTCATGAAAACTGTTTTTCATAGGTCTAGCAAGTCCTCCCGACAGCTCATAGATCAGAGAAGCTTAAAAATCGAGAAGAAAAACATACAAATCTTCTGACAAAAGAGTAGAGTATTATCTCCATCTAGACATGTAGAAATGGGACACAAACAGTGATAAAACTGGAAGACCCCAGGCCAGAAAGTACAGTTCAGAGGCCTCAGAGAGAGACGGAGGATTCAGGATCACGGCAGTAGTTCAGAGCCCTCAGAGAGAGACGGAGGATTCAGGATCACGGCAGTAGTTCAGAGCCCTCAGAGAGAGACGGAGGATTCAGGATCACGGCAGTAGTTCAGAGCCCTCAGAGAGAGATGGAGGATTCAGGATCACGGCAGTAGTTCAGAGCCCTCAGAGAGAGATGGAGGATTCAGGATCACGGCAGTAGTTCAGAGCCCTCAGAGAGAG
This sequence comes from Hucho hucho, assembly GCA_003317085.1. Classification (NCBI taxonomy): domain Eukaryota; kingdom Metazoa; phylum Chordata; class Actinopteri; order Salmoniformes; family Salmonidae; genus Hucho; species Hucho hucho. The sequence continues at coordinate 15,756 of QNTS01003121.1, forward strand.
ATGGAGGATTCAGGATCACGGCAGTAGTTCAGAGCCCTCAGAGATGACAAGTGAAACCTCAGAGCTAGAAGAACATTTGAGATGAGAGACTCAGCGAGAGGCGCAAGTTTCAGTTCTGATAACATTGAAGTTACATTCAGTAGGTGTTAACAGATTTCCTTCATCTGGACATGCAGAAATGGATCCGGACAGATGCTTGTGGAAACCGCAAAACTCAGTCAGATAATTCAGGGACAGGTGTGGTTCTGTCTGATCCTTCAGCTTAGAGATGAGTGCCAGTAGAGTTCAGATGTCCTGTCTTGACGTTAGATTTGGAAGCTTTTGAGAGATCTCGCTGTGGAGGAGAATAAAGATACTAAAACATACATGCGGTACATACTGGTCCTGCACGTTGCATGAGGACAAAACACGAGAACACAGGGAGGAAAATATGTCTTGGAGAAGGTAAGTGGAAAAAAAATTGATTTGTTTTGAGTGGAACTTCCCTTGTGCACCCCCCCCCCAGAAGGTTATTATACATGTTAAGAGGGATAGAAGACACAGAATAACATGGATGGGTGACAATAGTTAAACCAAAACCTTGTGAGAGAAGTCAACATGAAAACACAGCCCAGTTCAACAGTGTACGTTTGAGCTTCAATGTGAATTTTGTTCCTCACAAGATAGTTAGGCCAACCGAACCGGACCAGGCTCTCGGTTGCACTCCGTTAGTCAAAGCTGAAAAGTAGGCATAACTTCAGCATGCAACCTTGGTTAGCAACTAAGCATGGTGAGCCTCACTGTTACGGTGTACAATAAAAATGTCCATTCATACAGACCTGGTAATGGCAGTGGATTCAATGTTGACAAAATCCTTCTAAAATAAAATGTAGAGTTAGACAGTCAGAGAAAAGAGGAAACCTGTTATCTATTCATGACAGTTTTCACTTAAAGGAAAAATTCACCTAAAACCACAAATTCCTCTAATTTAGTGTCAAATGTTTATCTATCTAGGCACGTCAGTTAGGGAACAAATTCTTATTTACAATGAAGGCCTACCCCGGCCATACCCTCCCCTAACCCGGATGGCGCTGGGCCAATTGTGCGCCACCCTATGAGACTCCCGATCACGGCTGGTTGTGATACAGCCCGGGATCAAACCAGGGTCTGTAGTGACACCTCTTGCAGTGAGATGCAGTGCCTTAGACCGCTGCACATCTCCCCATGTTCAACCTGCAGATCGATGTGCCTCACAGAGTGGAGTCTGACATTCACAACGGCATTTATACATCAAGAAGTATTACATTACAAATATTTTCAGAGATGTGAGATAATTAACTTCCCATATGTAATATCATATAGTTTTGGAATCGTGACATTACGTACTTTCAAGGAAAATAGGCACGTTTCTCCCTATACACTGACATCGAGAAGGGATTGCGTGACTATTAATTTAGCAACCATGTGACGCAGCCTGACAACGTGAACGCGATTAGTCGACAGTCTGCTGGGTGGGGCGTTATACGTTTCTTCTTTCAATAATTGGGCCAATTGTGTGCCGCCCTATGGGACTCCCAATCACAGCCGGATGTGATACAGCCTGGTTTCGAACCAGGGACTGGAGTAACGCCTCTTGCACTGAGACGCAGTGCCTTAAACAGCAGCGCCACTCGGGAGCCCGATAAGGAATATCGCAAAAAATATGATCAATGTCTCATTCGAGAGAAAACATCTTCCGAAGTTATGACATCGGTCAGTACTGAAATCTGACCATGTACGATAGACGTTTTCACGATCAAAACGTTGTATTCCTATTAACTTCCTGTATAGAGAGAGAGAGACTTTATCACAGTGGTACGCTAATACAGGCCGGATTTCTGCCTGCTTGAATGGCAATAACTTAAGATACACATGAAATGACCCAGGGGATCGATAGAACATCAACGCAGAGATGCACAAAAACAATATAACATTGAAAATGGGTGAATCTTTCCTTTAAGTGTATATGACTCTCTTACAGGGTAAGACTGGTGTAATTCTCTCACTGTACAGACATACATAGCCACGCATCTCTGACTGGATTGTGTGTTGCTGGGTTTATGATTGGCGGGTAGGTGATGACCTAGGAAATTACCGAAAATTCCGAATAGGTGCTGGCCACAGAGTTAACGGTGATGTTACAGCGTGAGGCAGGGGTTCTTAACACACTGCTCAGAGTCGTGCCGTTCAGGTGGGAGATGTTCTCCTTGTTGCGTTCCACTGTGCGGGGGGTTCTTACAACACGACCAGGGGTCCTCAGAGGAATCTGAGGAAGCAGACGGATATAAATAGTGTCTGTTGCTCGTTTTAAGCATTGTACGAGTCTCACGTTGTCACCATGTTTCCCTTCAACTGACTCAACATGGCTGTTATTGAGACTGGATCCTTAAGAGATAAGAAAAACAAAACACTGTCGGTGATGATCATAAGGGGATCCCACCATGCTGACAGTCCTAGGTGGTCTGAGGACTAGGGGACTGTGTGTGTACTGACCTTGCTGGTAGACATAGGTGGTCTGAGGACTGGCGACTGGCACATGGTTCCTCCGAAGGCAGAGCGTAAGGTGCTGTTAGGAGTACTGGAGATACTGCTAGTGGCATTCAGCTTGGGAAAGGAGAAAAGGGCAATTCACACATTACGGGTTGTGGTTTTTAACCCAGACTAGACTAGACATTCCGGGTTGTGGTTTTTAACCTGACTACACATTATGGTTGTTGAGGAGGAACTGCCCCTCACTACCTTCAGGCTCTTCTCAAACCCTACATCCCAAGCCGATCAATCTGTTCTGCCACCTCTGGTCTCTTTGCCATCCCACCCACCCCGACATGAGGCCAGTGCCCAGTCCAAGCTCTTCTCTGTCTTGGCACCACAATACTGTAACCAGCTTCCCCCTGAAGCTAGGACAGCAAAGTCCCTGCCCATCTTCTGAAAACATCAGAAACCCTACCTCTTCAAAGAGTATCTTAAATAATCCCACAGTACCGCCCCAATACTAGCTTTAATTTTATCACAAAAACAACCCCATTGGTGTCAAATCAACCGGTTTACCTTTCTTGCTTTACCAGGTGTAGGCGTCTCGGCAAGGCGTCTTTTGGAAGGGGTTCGTTGAGCAGTGCCATACAGCATGTCTTGTTCGATCTGCTGGTTCTTCTTCAGTTGCTGTTTGTTTCACAGATCACAGTCAGTATTCTCATCAGAACCAGATTCACTCTACTAGGAAACACTGGAAATAGTCCTTCGTAGTTAAGATTTGTCTGTTTGAATCGCAACACCCCCACACTCTTCCTGGAAGAAATCACTGATCTGATGATGACATGATTGGGGAAATCTGTGTCGAGGAGACTTTGATCTCATCAATGTCTATATAATCAAGTGAGATCAGTGATTTCCTCAAAAGGGAGGAAGGAAGCACATTAAAAGCACCCAAACAGGGCCGTTTGTCTAATCTAAAAGCATTGAAACAGGGCCGTTTGTCTAATCTAAAAGCATTGAAACAGGGCCGTTTGTCAAATCTAAAAGCATTGAAACAGGGCCGTTTGTCAAATCTAAAAGCATTGAAACAGGGCCGTTTGTCTTATCTTACTCTCTCATTCTTCTCTCTCTCCTTCTCCAGCCGCAGTAGTTCCCACTGCTCCTGTACGTACTGGAGGAACCGCTGCCCGTTAACCAGGAACTCTCTGTACTGCTCCTCCTCCCATAGGTCTATCTGGGTCTTCAGGCTCTTCTCCAACTGGAACACATGAGAGAACATTCTTCAAATGAATGTGCCCCTCTTTAATGGATCCCGAGGTGTCACAATAAAAACACAGAAATATAGAACCAAAATAAATCCTAAAGAAAAACAGTAAAACAGGCCAGCTATTCAGGTCAGAGAGCCTGTGGGTAGAGAAATAACCAATGTACAATACAATCTGAAAAACACAACTTAGCCTCACCTTTGGCAGGCTTTTCTGCAGGTCAGCCCTCTGCTTCTCCTCTTTAAGAAGGTTCCCTCCTCGGTTGTTAAATCTAGAAGGATCCGTCGCCTTTTTCTGTGGAGAATTCAACCATGTCTTGACAAATACAGTCACTTGAAAAACACACCGGAAACTCATGAGCCAGTGGAAAAGTGAAGGGGGGGGGGTTCAGAGTGATGACACTGACACAATATACACAAAACAGACTGAGATTAAACATTTGAATTCATATTCCTCACAACAACAAAAGTGCTCACCTCCAGTTGTAGGAAAAGAGTCCAGCTGTCTTGCCACCTGGTTACTCCTTCAAACAGCTCCCTGTGGTCCTCGTAATGCTTCTTTAGACTCAGGAGCTCCGCCTGATGTAGGTTCAGCATCTCCTCAGTGTAGTCATCTGAGGGAATAAAGTATCAGTCTATCATTTATCTATCAATCTCAGTAGGACAACCAGGGTTGTGTACACATGTTCATTAGTCACCAAAATGGAAGAAAACTGACAAACGGGGTGGGGACAACCTGGTCTATTGTCTAATAAACGCATATCTTTTGGTTTTCAGTTGCAAAACGTTTCTCTATGATGTACCGAATGAATACCACCCGGGTACATTACATTCGTAACAGGGACCAACTGTCCATGAGAAACCCAGTAGTACATTCCAATCAAAACACATACTATGATACTGTATTGACAAACAACAACTGACCACTATAGTAGGGTGTGAAGGCTTGTCTCTGCTCCAGGCTGTAGTAACACCTCTCCCAGAACAGAGCCACCTCAGCCCTGATGGCTTCTAGCACATTCCTCATGTTCTTGATCTTCAGCTGCTCCAGACGCAGGCACTCAGTTTGTAACTGGGGGAAGAAATACAACCAAAAAAAAAAAACGTACTGATTCATTCAATTCAGAACATTCCCTCTGGTGAGTAAGATTTCCCAATGTATTCATTACACATGGTAAATAAACTTGGACCTAGGGTTAGTCATAGGCATTCTAAAAGCAGTCCTTGCAAATGCAAAACGTTTAAAATTGTAATAAGGGTCTGAATAGGTATAGTGAGTGAGTGTAGTGCTGGAGGTTCCACCACATTGCTTCCACTTTACAGACCTACCTAACAAGAATTATGTAGGGTTGCAAAATTCCAGTAACTTTGCCATAATTCCCTAGTTTTCCAGAAATCCTGGTTGGAAAATTCCTGGAATCAGGAGGGGAAAAAGCAGGAAAACTGGAACCCTCCAACCAGAATGTCTGGAAAAATTTAGAATTTTGTGAAAGTCACCAGAATGTACGGTAAACTCACAGCATCCATGTTCTTCTTCCTGGACTGGACCATGTGTTCTGACATGCCATCCCTCTCCTCCTGGGGCACCTGCAGCCTCTCCCACAGCTCCTGGATCTTAGTGCGGTAGGAGCTACACACTAGCTCGTTCTCAGTCTTACGATCCTCCAGCTGAGAATAAACGCAACAATAAGTATGGTCAGGTGCTTTGATGGACAAATGGGCTTATGTGTTACATTTGTAAACATTAATCTGATCGTTATGTAGAATTATCAAATACCACCCAACGAGAGTGAAACCATCCCAAAAGAAAGTTTAAACTAAACCACAACGCCTAAAAAACAGTCAGAAATTGCTCTTACAATATAAAATGTTATTAGTCACATGCGCCCGAATGTAGGTGTAGTGTACTGCGAGTTCGGAGGAACAGGTGTAGACCTTACAGTGAAATGCTTACTTACGAGCCCCTAACCAACAATGCAGTTTAAAAAAATAGGGATAAGAATAAGAAATAAAAGTAACAAGTAATTAAAGAGCAGCAGTAAAATAACAATAGAGAGACTATATACAGGGGGGTACCGGTACAGAGTCAATGTGCGGGGGCACCGGTTAGTCGAGCTAATATGTACATAGAGTTATTAACGTCACTATCCATAGATGATAACAGAGTAGCAGCGGCGTAAAACAGGTGCAATGCAAATAGTCTGAGTAGCCATTTGATTAGATGTTCAGGAGTCTTATGACTTGGGGGTAGAAGCTGTTTAGAAGCCTCTTGGACCTAGACTTGGCGATCCGGTACCACTTGCCGTGCGGTAGCAGAAAGAAACAGTCTATGACTAGGGTGGCCGGAGTCTTTGACAATTTTTAGGGCCTTCCTCTGACACCGCCTGGTATAGAGGTCTTGGATGGCAGGAAGCTTGGCCCCAGTGATGTACTGGGTCGTTCGCACTATCCTCTGTAGTGCCTCGGCTGTGCTTCCCTTTGTAGTCTGTAATGATTTGCAAGCCTTCACGAGTCGGACTCGTTTATGGACAAAAAGGATTCTGCCAATCCGTGGTCAGTAATCGCAGTCCTGATGTCCAGAAGTTATTTTCGGTCATAAGAAACGGTAGCGGCAACATTATGTACAAAATAAGTAAAAAATGTGCAAATAAACGCAATCGGTTGGGGACACGTAGAACGTCAGCCCCTTCTCCAGTGCCATTTTACTCAATATGGCACATCTTTAAATAAATGAAGCATTCTGACACAAAATAACAGAATATAGTGAATGTACATGAAAGGGCTGTATGCCCAGGTCTCACCTGTCCCAGCAGCAGTTGGAGAGCTGTGATGTTGTCGCTGGACAGACAGAAGGCCTCCTCGTCCTCACACACCACGTCCCTCTCAAAGCTGGTGTCTGGCAGCTGGTCCAGCTCCTCCATACACACAATGATCTGACGCTTGATGCCCACAAACTCACCGTGGCGACGATCCTGGAACATTCAGAGAGCATAAATCTGAACTTACACAAAGATTGTCTGAATGAACATATCAGTGCAACATGTAAAGTGTTGGTCCCATGTTTCAAGAGCTGAAAATAAAAGATCCCAGAAATGTTCCATATGCACAAAAAGCTTATTTCTCTCAAATGTGCGCAAATATATTTACATCCCTGTTAGTGAGCATTTCCCCTTTGCCAAGATAATCCAGCCACCTGACAGGTGTGGCATGTCAAGAAGCTGATTAAACAGCATGATCATTACACAGGTGCACCTTGTGCTGGGGACAATAAAAGGCCACTCTAAAATGTGCAGTTTTGTCAGACAACACAATGCCACAGATGTCGCAAGTTTTGAGGGACCGTGCAATTGGCATGCAGGACGTACTGCCAAGGAATGTCCACCAGAGCTGTTACCAGATCATTTAATGCTCATTTCTCTACCATAAGCCGCCTCCAACGTCGTTTTAGAGAATTTGGCAGTACGTCCAACCGGCCTCAACCGCAGACCATGTGTAACCATGCCAACCCAGAAAAACATTAAGCTCATAGAAGAAAAATTACGAAATGGAATTCAAATAATTGAACCCATGTCAGTCAACTTGATGTTTAAAAAACTAAAAATAACGGAAGTCGCACACTGCATATATACTCTACCAACAGTTTAATGGCTATTTACCAACGTTTCGGCATCACTGTGCCTTTCTCAGAGTAATGTCATAAATATTTGAACCAGGTTATGTAGACAAACAGTGCAATTAGTGCAATCAATGACAGTGGTGAGGGGTATGTCGTATTGATAAAGTTAATTAAAATTCATTAGTGACACTGTTAATAAAATATATAGTATATGGCATATTAAATATATTATTCTATTGTTATCATATAGAAACATAATGGAATATTGTACATCATATTAGCATCTAAAATAACATGAGCTGGTGCACACCCAGAACAAAGTTTGTGTGGAGGTGCTGACTAGCGGCGAATAAACTATACACTATCAAAATAAAGAAAGTCGCACACTACATATATACTTTCCCAACAGTTTAATGGGTATTTACCAACGTTTTGGCAATGTTGGTAAATACCCATTAAACTGTTGGGAGAGTATATATGTAGTGTGCGACTTTCTTTATTTTGATAGTGTATACATCATATTAGCATCAACATACATTATTGTTTCATTCAATTTCGTATTTCATTTTGTTACATATAATATTGGTTCAACCTTGATATATAACATCATCAACAGGGGGAACATATTGGGTACTACAAAGAGAGGCCTACTGGATATTCTATCTAAAAACATTGACCCCTAATGGTCTGAATATTGACTTTGATCTCAGGCCCTTCTTATGAACATTCTTTCCATTATGAACAAGTCTTATACGTTAAAAAAATATTTTTGCAGCTTATATACCCAATATGTTCCCCCTGTTAGATGATGTTCGTCATATATCAAGGTTGAACCAATATTATATGTAACAAAAATCAAATACGAAATTATGTGAAATTGAATGAAACAATAATGTATGTTGATGCTAATATGATGTACATATTTTATTCGCCGTTAGTCAGCACCTCCACACAAACTTTTTTCTGGGTGTGCGCCAGCTCAGGTTTTTTTTTTATCTTTTTTTTTTTTTTTTTTTTACTAAAAATGACAGAAATGTTGGTTAAATCGCTCAGCACTATTAAATATAGATCAGAATTGTATCACTTCATGCCTATTGAAACATACAGCGCTGCAATTCTCAAATGAATCTAAAAGAAATGTGTATATTGTGTTTGCTGTGGTTAATTATGTGACAGGCCCACTTTCTTATGTCTATTGTACATTATACCATTCTTAGGGCCATAAATTGTTCATTTTACATTTATATTTTAGTCATTTAGCAGACGCTCTTATCCAGAGCGACTTACAGGAACAATTAGGGTTAAGTGCCTTGCTCAAGGACACAGACAGATTTTTAACCTAGTCACCTCGGGGATTCAAAACAGCGACCTTTCGGCTACTGGCCCAACGCCATTAACCACTAGGCTACCTGCCGCTAACCATAAACTGACCAAGAAAAATATGGATATGTATGAACACCATGAAGGATGCCGCAGACGTACCTTCTCTTTAGTGAGATCGTTCAGGTAGGAGTGGTAGCTGTCCAGCTGTTCCAGGGATGGGACAGAGTCCATGTCGATACAGAAGGGAACTGAACACATGACGTCACACAGCTCCCGGTCCTGCTTGTACAGAGTCTTCAGCTCCTTAACTCTCTGACTCTTCTGTTTCATCATCACCTCCAGGCGTGACCTGATGTCCTTCTCCAGCTGCAGCATCGTCCTCCCCTCGTCCTCCTATAGACACATCAAGATGGTCGAAAGGAACATAAACAAGACGAAACATTAGGAAAATTAAGTAACACATGGCTCTACACTGACCTTTTTCTACAAGGAGCACGTGTGAGCCTAATTTGGAAAATGTAGGCGCACACAAAGAAATTCAGGAGCACAAAGAAAAATATTTGAGGTAATAAAGCTAGAATCCTTCATTTCTATAGGCGCACTGTCCCAAATTTAAATATAGCTAAATATTTAAGCGTATATACAAGTAAAATATCTTTACTGTAACAATATTGCGTGTTCCAATTTGGATTCTAAAGACAGAAAAATTCATATTTGTCACGAGTTTGTGACCTCTAAATAAAAAAACCTGGAGATGCACTCCTAAGGCTCATTGCGCCACTAGTAGCTAGAAGGAATAAGCTTAACTCAAGTCAAGAGAGAAGTGGACCTCAAAGGGGGATAGTTGAAGCTCAGTGCACAGAACATCCAGCTCTTTGCGACAGGACTCTATGCTGCTCATCAATCTCTTCCTTAAACTGTCCTCCTCGGCGATCATCATGTCCAGCAAGCCCTGGTAGAATAGAACACACACACACACACACACACACAGGTCAAAATACATTCCTACTGGTTAGTAAGTAAATTACTATCCTGGCTCCAGCTCATTTTGTACTGTCATCATGTCCAGCAAGCCCTAGTAGAATAGAACACACACACACACACAGGTCAAAATACATTCCTACTGGTTAGTAAGTAAATTACTATCCTGGCTCCAGCTCATTTTGTACTGTCATCATGTCCAGCAAGCCCTGGTAGAATAGAACACACACACACACAGGTCAAAATACATTCCTACTGGTTAGTAAGTAAATTACTATCCTGGCTCCAGCTCATTTTGTACTGTCTTGCCATTTGTCAACTCCTATGTTCATTGTCACAACAATGCATGGCAATGACCAAGGGAGTTTAGTAAGCCACAAGACAGCACAAACAGATCTGGTAGCAGGATAGCAAACTACCTTAATCATCTTTTGGAAAGAACCCAAACTCACTTTGATATGTTTCTTGACTACATCAGTCCTCTGTAGTCGCTGGTCCTCTGGAATGCCTATTTCTTCCCAGATGTCCTTCAACCGATTCAGGGCTAGATTCAGACATGCTACAGATTCTGCAGCATGGACTTCACTGCACAGGAACATTTTAAGCAGGTGAAAGCATGTCACATAAATGTGTTACTGAAATGCTGCAGCCTGCAACTACAGGAAAGAGTACAGATCAGGTTCACACTCGCCATGGATTATTATGGCTTCTTGTAACTGAGCTGAGTAGGTTCTCGAAGGTGTCGGATGCCACGTAGCTACGGGTAGCCAAGTTGTCATGGAAATGTTGTCTCTGATCAGTAGCTGGTTGATTGACATTCCTCTTGCCAGGCTAAACAGGTTAGGTTAGTCGACTACGTCATTGGACTTGCCAAAACAGTCCATCTAGTTAAGCTAGCCACTGTATTTAAAAAAAAATAAAAACATATTTAGCTAACGTCAGCTACTCTTTACATACTTTACAGTAACTTTAGCTAGCTAACATTAGTTATGGCAGCTTATCATTTTAATATCATGTCCGGGGCGATCACCAAACGGTTAGTTAGCTAGCTAGCCAGCCGTGTAGCCCAACTTAGCTAGCCAGATACAGTTATCTAGTTAGGTACTACAGTAGTAACGTTAGCGTAACTAATGTCAGTTATAACCGACGGGTAACGTTAGCTACTGCAGCATTGTGTGCCGATAGTCATGTTTGTAACGTTGCTTAGTCTGCTAGCTAGCGCTCATTATTAGTTAGCTAACAAACGTTAATAACAAGTAAGGACATTTTTAAAACACAGC
>QNTS01003121.1:74793-89381 GCA_003317085.1 Hucho hucho
CTACATGGTAAAACAGTGGTGTGTAGTTCCAGTAGTTAGCTACACCGCTACATGGTAAAACAGTAGTGTGTAGTTCCAGTAGTTAGCTACACCGTTACATGGTAAACAGTAGTGTGTAGTTCCAGTAGTTAGCTACACCGCTACATGGTAAAACAGTAGTGTGTAGTTCCAGTAGTTAGCTACATTGTAAAACAGTAGTGTGTAGTTAGCTACACCACTACATGATAAAACAGTAGTGTGTAGTTCTAGTAGTTAGCCACACTGCCACATGGTAAACAGTAGTATGTAGTTCCAGTAGTTAGCTACACCTCTACATGGTTAACAGTAGTGTGTAGTTCCAGTAGTTAGCTGCACCGCTACATGGTAAAAAAGTAGTGTTTAGTTCCAGTAGTTATCTGCACCGCTACATGGTTAACAGTAATGTGTAGTTCCAGTAGTTAGCTAAACCGCTACATGGTAAACAGTAGTGTGTAGTTCCAGTAGTTACCTACACCGCTACATGGTAAACAGTAGTGTGTAGTTCCAGTAGTTAGCTACACCGCTACATGGTAAACAGTAGTGTGTAGTTCCAGTAGTTAGCTACACCGCTACATGGTAAAACAGTTTTCATTTACTGAAAACACTACCAAGATTTGAATTTTGTTCAACTACCACCAAGCTACTGCAAATGTAGCTAAATTACTAGTTGAACTACATGTAGTTAACTACTCCCCATCACATAAAAATAAATGTAAAAAGGAGCTAGTCTTGATAAGAATTGTATCGGTTGTCTTTAAGTTGTGCGGTCCAAGCACGAGGACGACTGCTTCAGGTAAACCTGCAACACAGGTAGTCTCGCGGTACACCTATATATACGTATCATTGTAAGGTCCAGTCAGCATCTCTGTTCTTCTATTTTGTCGGGACTTTAGTATGTACAGTGAGGGAAAAAAGTATTTGATCCCCTGCTGATTTTGTACATTTGCCCACTGACAAAGAAATGATCAGTCTATAATTTTAATGGTAGGTTTATTTTAACAGTGAGAGACAGAATAACAACAACAAAAAATCCAGAAACACGCATTGTGAAAAATGTTATAAATTGATTTGCATTTTAATGAGGGAAATAAGTATTTGACCCCCTCTCAATCAGAAAGATTTCTGGCTCCCAGGTGTCTTTTATACAGGTAACGAGCTGAGATTAGGAGCACACTCTTAAAGGGAGTGCTCCTAATCTCAGTTTGTTACCTGTATAAAAGACACCTGTCCACAGAAGCAATCAATCAATCAGATTCCAAACTCTCCACCATGGCCAAGACCAAAGAGCTCTCCATGGATGTCAGGGACAAGATTGTAGACCTACACAAGGCTGGAATGGGCTACAAGACCATNTCTCCCTCGGCCTGGGGCTCCATGCAAGATCTCACCTCGTGGAGTTGCAATGATCATGAGAACGGTGAGGAATCAGCCCAGAACTACACTGGAGGATCTTGTCAATGATCTCAAGGCAGCTGGGACCATAGTCACCAAGAAAACAATTGGTAACACACTACGCCATGAAGGACTGAAATCCTGCAGCGCCCGCAAGGTCCCCCTGCTCAAGAAAGCACATATACATGCCCGTCTGAAGTTTGCCAATGAACATCTGAATGATTCAGAGGACAACTGGGTGAAAGTGTTGTGGTCAGATGAGACCAAAATGGAGCTCTTTGGCATCAACTCAACTCGCTGTGTTTGGAGGAGGCGGAATGCTGCCTATGACCCCAAGAACACCATCCCCACCGTCAAACATGGAGGTGGAAACATTATGCTTTGGGGGTGTTTTTCTGCTAAGGGGACAGGACAACTTCACCACATCAAAGGGACGATGGACAGGGCCATGTACCGTCAAATCTTGGGTGAGAACCTCCTTCCCTCAGTCAGGGCATTGAAAATGGGTCGTGGATGGCTATTCCAGCATGACAATGATCCAAAACACACAGCCAAGGCAACAAAGGAGTGGCTCAAGAAGAAGCACATTAAGGTCCTGGAGTGGCCTAGCCAGTCTCCAGACCTTAATCCCATAGAGAATCTGTGGAGGGAGCTGAAGGTTCGAGTTGCCAAACGTCAGCCTCGAAACCTTAATGACTTGGAGAAGATCTGCAAAGAGGAGTGGGCCAAAATCCCTCCTGAGATGTGTGCAAACCTGGTGGCCAACTACAAGAAACGTCTGACCTCTGTGATTGCCAACAAGGGTTTTGCCACCAAGTACTAAGTCATGTTTTGCAGGGGGGGGTCAAATACTTATTTCCCTCATTAAAATGCAAATCAATTTATAACATTTTTCACATGCATTTTTCTGGATTTTTTTTTTTGTTGTTGTCTCTCACTGCTCAAATAAACCTACCATTAAAATTATAGACTGATAATTTCTTTGTCAGTGGGCAAACGTACAAAATAAGCAGGGGATCAAATACTTTTTTCCCTCACTGTATCTGTTGCCAACAGTTGGGAAATGTTTACCAATAAAGTATCTGTTGTAGACTAGTGGCATATCATTGAACTTTTTCTGTTGTGAAGTGTTTTACATCCTGGTACAGTTGGAGGTAGACTAGCCCACTGACTAACCATGCTTAGCCTCATGACAGATACTACTGATGAATGTTGTACAGATATGTAACATGGTTATTCTGCAGACATCCTAGCTACAGTACTCTGATCTGATGGTTCTTATATACAGTTGAAGTCGGAAGTTTACATACACCTTATCCACATACATTTAAACTAAGTTTTTCACAATTCCTGACATTTAATCATAGGAAAAATTCCCCCTCTTAAGTCAGTTAGGATCACTTTATTTTAAGAATCTGAAATGTCAGAATAATAAAAGAGAGAATTATTTATTTCAGCTTTTATTTCTTTCATCACATTCCTAGTGGGTCAGAAGTTTACATACACTCATTTAGTATTTGGTAGCATTGCCTTTCAATTGTTTAACTTGAGTCAAACATTTTGGGGTAGCCTTACACAAGCTTTCCACAATAAATTCAGTGAATTTTGTCCCATTCCTCCTGACAGAGCTTGTGTACCTGAGTCAGGTTTGTGGGCCTCCTTGCTCGCACACACTTTTTCAGTTCTGCCCACAAATTTTCTATAGGATTGAGGTCAGGGCTTTGTGATGTCCATTCCAATACCTTGACTTTGATGTCCTTAAGCAGTTCTCTGCTGCCAATGACTGGAACGAAGTACAAAAATCACTGAAGCTGGAGACTCATATCTCCCTCACTAGCTTTAAGCACCAGCTGTAGGTGCAGCTCACAGATTTCTGCACCCGCACATAGCCTATCTGTAAACAGCCCATCCTACTACCTCATCCCCATACTGTATTTATTTATTTATCTTGCTCCTTTGCACCCCAGTATCTCTACTTGCACATTCATCTTCTGCACATCTACCATTCCAGTGTTTAATTGCTATATTGTAATTACCTCGCCACCATGGCCTATTTATTGCCCTACCTCCCTTATATAACTTAGGGAGCAGTGGGGCGCTAGCGCCCCATCCTTGACAACATCCGGAAAAATGTGGAGCGCCAAATTTAAAATGCAAATGTAGTATTATAAAACATTCATGAAAATACAAGTGTTGCACAATATTCAAAAGCTTAGACTCTTGGCAATCTCACAGTGTTGTCAGATTTCAAAAAGGCTTTAAGGAGAAAGCATAACATTTGATTGTCTGAGGACACCGCCCCGTGTACTTCCACCATTAGCATAATAATAAAACCAGCGCGGGTGTCACAAAACACATAAAAAGAGCTAAAATAAATCGCTTACCTTTGAAGATCTTCTGCTGATGGTAACCCGAAGTGTCCAAGCAAGACATTCAATGTTCCTTTTGTTCTAAAAAGTCCCTATTTATATCCATAAAGCTCCGTTTGGTCGGCGCGCTCTGTTCAGAAAATCCACCGTCCACTCACCCAATACAGAAGACACAGAGACCGGTAAAAATATACCTATAAACTTTGTCCAAACAAATCAAACCACATTTCTAATCGATCCTTAGGTACACTATTATGTTTATTAACGATTCTATTTCACACAGATAATATCTTGAGCGATAGAAAAGTAAAAAACCGAGGCGCACGTTCACGGTCCCGCGCGCCAAACCCAAAAGGTACTTCCTCACTCCACTTATATAAACTTCCCCTTCCTCTAGTTTTCAAGATAAACCTATCAAACCTTGTCTAAAGACAGTTGACATCTAGTGGAAGCCATAGGTACTGCAACCTGGGAGCTGGATTTCAGCAGATCCTATAGCAACCCATTGGAAAATGAGCAAGCTCACAAAATGACATTTTCTTGGACGGATTTCCTTATGGGTTTTCGCCTGCCATATCAGTTCTGTTATACACACAGACATTATTTTAACAGTTTTAGAAACTTCAGAGTGTTTTCTGTCCAATACTAATTATGTGCGTATCCTAGTTTCTGGGCCTGAGTACCAGAAATTTTACTTTGGGCACGCCAGACTCTCCAAAACTCCGAACACTGATGTCGCTCCCTAAGTTATCTTACCTCATTTGCACTCACTGTATATAGACTTCTTTAAAAAAAAATATATTCTTTATTATTGACTGTATGTTTGTTTATTCCATGTGTAACTCTTTGTTGTTGTACGTGTCGAACTGCTGTGCTTTATCTTGGCCAGGTCGCAGTTGTAAATGAGAACTTGTTCTCAACTAGCCTACCTGGTTAAATAAAGGTGAAATAAAAATATATATAAAATAAGCCATTTTGCCACAACTTGGAAGTATGCTTGGTGTCATTGTCCATTTGGAAGACCCACTTGCGACCAAGCTTTAACTTCCTGACTGATGTCTTGAGATTTTGCTTCAATAAATCCACATAGTTTTCCTTCCTCATGATGCCATCTATTTTGTGAAGTGCACCAGTCCCTCCTGCAGCAAAGCACCCCCACAACATGATGCTTCCACCCCCGTGCTTCATGGTTGGGATGGTGTTCTTCGGCTTGCAAGCCTCCTCCTTTTTCCTCCAAACATAACGATGGTCATTATGGCCAAACAGTTCTATTTTTGTTTTATCAGACCAGAGGACATTTCTCCAAATGTACGATCTTTGTCCCCATGTGCAGTTGCAAACCGTAGTCTGGCTTTTTATGGCAGTTTTGGAGCAGTGGCTTCTTCCTTGCTGAAAGGCCTTTCAGGTTATGTCGATATAAGACTTGCTTTACTGTGGATATAGCTACTTTTGTACCTGTTTCGTCCAGCATCTTCACAAGGTTATTTGCTGTTGTTCTGGGATTGATTTGCACTTTTTGCACCAAACTTTTTGCACTCATCTCTAGGAGACAGAACGCATCTCCTTCCTGAGCGGTATGACGGCTGCGTGGTCCCATGGTGTTTATACTTGCGTACTATTGCTTGTACAGATGAACGTGGTACCTCCAGGAAATTGCTCCCAAGGATGAACCAGACTTGTAGAGGTCTACAATTTTTTTTCTGAGGTCTTGGCTGATTTCTTTTGATTTTCCCATGATGTCAAGCAAAGAGGCACTGAGTTTAAAGGTAGCCTTTGAAATACATCCACAGGTACACCTCCAATTGACTCAAATTATATCAATTAGCCTATCAGAAGCTTCTAAAGCCATGTAATTTTCCAAGCTGTTTAAAGGTACAGTCAACTTAGTGTATGTAAACTTCTGACCCACTGGAATTGTGATACAGTGAATTATAAGTAAAATAATCTGTCTGTAAACATTTGCTGGAAAATTGGTTTGTGTCAAAACTATTGCACAAAGTAAATATCTTAACACACTTGCCAAAACTATAGTTTGTTTACAATAAATTTGTGGAGTGGTTGAAAAACAAGTTTTAATGACTCCAACCTAAGTGTATGTAAACTTCCGACATCAACTGTACATCTGAATATTTCAATGATGCAAATGTTTTTTAAAGGTTTGGCAGAAGCATGCTTATCGTGTTAAGTAGACCCGCTTCTGTGATTCACTCTTCTATATTACAATTCAGCTTTTGGAAAAATAACTGATCTTGTGTTTAGATTTGGCCTTGTGTGACGTTCCTGTGAAGAGAATAGGGTGTTTCAGTCATCATTGTCAATCCCAAAAACAAACTCATAGCTGGGACTGACATACTTAGCTTCATGTTTTACAGAGTTTGTAGAGACAATATAGGTCTATTGTTCTGACAATACGTGTTGAGGCTAGATACTCCTGTTTTATAACAGCATTATATGTGTATGGTTCAATTCAGCCAATGTTACGTCTCCATTGCATGATATTCAGATATATGTTACTGTGTATTATACTATATACAGCAGCGGAGGCGCCAGCAGCAGAGGCGCAAGGAGCGGAGGCGCCAACGGCGGAGGCGCCAGCGGCGGAGGCGCCAGCGGCGGAGGCGCCAGCGGTGGAGGCGCCAGCAACTGAGGCGCCAGCAGAGGAGGGACCAACAGCTGGTGCAGAGGCGTCAGCAGAGGAGGGACCAGCAGCTGGAGCAGAGGCGTCAGCAGAGGAGGGACCAGCAGCTGGAGCAGAGGCGTCACTAGAGGAGGGACCAGCAGCTGGAGTAGAAGCGTCAATGTGTTATGCCTTAAAAGGCCGATCTCTGACTGCTATAAAAATAAAGAGAGTTACACACACTATATATTGTCTCCCAGTAATTTATTGGGTACACAACCGTTTCAGCATCACTGTGATGTGTGTCTGAATAATGACAAGAAAACCTGCTGTGTTACCCTGTTTCGCAACTGTTCATTCTGCCTTTAGCAAGTTCAAGGCTTTGATAACATTTGATTACAGTTTTGGCAATTAGCACATGCTCTTATTCAGAATGACTTACAAGCAAAGAGGCATCCACAGGTACACTTCCAATTGACTCAAATGATATCAATTAGCCTATCAGAAGCTTCTAAAGCCATGGAATTTTCCAAGCTGTTTAAAGGCACAGTCAACTTAGTGTATGTAAACTTCTGACCCACTGGAATTGTGATACAGTGAATTATAAGTTAAATAATCTGTCTGTAAACATTTGCTGGAAAATTGGTTTGTGTCAAAACTATTGCACAAAGTAGATGTCCTAACAGACTTGCCAAAACTATAGTTTATTAACAATACATTTGTGGAGTGGTTGAAAAACAAGTTTTAATGACTCTAACCTAAGTGTATGTAAACCTCCGACTTCAACTGTACATCTGAATATTTCAATGATGCAAATGTTTTTTAAAGGTTTGGCAGAAGCATGCTTATTGTGTTAAGCAGACCAGCTTCTGTGATTCACTCTTCTATATTACAATTCAGCTTTTGGAAAAATGAATGATCAGGTGTTTAGATTTGGCCTTGTGTGATGTTCCTGTGAAGAGAATAGGGTGTTTCAGTCATCATTGTCACTCATAGCTGGGACTGACATACTTAGCTTCATGTTTTACAGAGTTTGTAGAGACAATAAAGGTCTATTGTTGAGGCTAGATACTCCTGTTTTATAACAGCATTATATGTGTATGGTTCAATTCAGCCAATGTTACGTCTCCATTGCATGATATTCAGATATATGTTACTGTGTATTATACTATATACAGCAGCGGAGGCGCAAACGGCGGAGGCGTCAGCAGCGGAGGGGCCAGCAGCGGAGGGGCAAACGGCGGAGGGGCCAGCAGAGGAGGGGCCAACGGCGGAGGGGCCAGCAGAGGAGGGGCCAGCAGAGGAGGGGCCAGCAGCGGAGGGGCCAGCAGCGGAGGCGCCAACGGCGGAGGGGCCATCAGAGGAGGGAGCAGCAGCTGGAGTAGAGGCGTCAGCAGATGAGGGACCAGCAGCTGGAGTAGAGGCGTCAGCAGAGGGACCAGCAGCTGGAGCAGAGGCGTCAGCAGAGGAGGAACCAGCAGCTGGAGCAGAGGCGTCAGCAGAGGGACCAGCAGCTGGAGTAGAGGCGTCAATGTGTTATGCCTTAAAAGGCCGATCTCTGATTACTATAAAAATAAAGAGAGCTACACACACTATATATTGTCTCCCAGTAATTTATTGGGTACACAACCGTTTCAGCATCACTGTGATGTGTGTCTGAATAATGACAAGAAACCATAGTCTTCAAACCTGCTGTGTTACCCTGTTTCGCATTAAGCAAGTTCAAGGCTTTGATAACATTAGATTAAAGTTTAGGCAATTAGCACATGCTCTTATTCAGAATGACTTACAGTAGTGAGTAAAATACATTTTGACATGTTTTTGTACCCAAAACCCTTGCGCCATGTTCTACCAAGTGAGCTTCAAAGGACTCTCAGTGACTATCTGTGTCAACGTGTTATGCCTTAAAGGGCCATTCTGTGATTGCAGAATGGAAAAATAAAGAGAGTTACACACACTATATATAGGCTCCCAGTAATATAATGGGTAAACCACCGTTTCAGCATCACTGTGTCTTCTTTAGGGTGACGTCATTAATGCATGAACCAGGTTATGTAGACCAATGACAATAGAAAGGCGTGTGTCATAGTAATTAGCGTTCTCAGACTGTAATTAGGGTGATGAGGATGACAAAGTGAAAGTTTAAAAAAATACAATAGTTTACAGCATATTGAATTTCTTAGGCTATTGTTTTCAATATCATATTGCTATCATATTCAACATACATTATTATTTCATTTAATATACAGTATTTCATTGTTTCCATTTCACTTAATCTTTGTAACATGTCATCTTTTGGTTCAAACATAATGCATAACAAGCATCATCAACAAAGGGAACATCTTGGGTTGCACGCTGATAAACTGTGGAAATAATATGTTCATTAGAAGACTAAGGTGTGGAAAGAATGTTAATTTAGAAGTTGATAAAAAGAGCATGAGATCAAAGTCAATATTCAGACCACTAGGGGTCAGTGTTTTTAGAGAAGATGTGTTGTCCAGCGCGCTACACTGAATGCACAAAACATTAGGAACACCTTCCTCATATTAACTTGCACCCCCTTTTGCCCTCAGAAAAGCCTACATTCTTTGGGGCATGGACAAGGTGTTGAAAGCGTTCCATTGAATGACTTGGGAGGGAAAGTCTGTTTGGCAGACATGGTATATGGTGTGCCATGTATTTACTGCAGTGGGGCTAACTTGGGGTCACTATATCCAGCCCGGTCTCATAGACTAGACGTAGCATAGTAAACGTACAGATGGTTACTTAAGGCAAAAATGAAAATAGGGTGGCTTGTCGTGGTGGATGGGTAGGCAGATAAGGCCAGCATCTAGCAAACCAAAAGTTGCGAGTTTGAATCTCATCACAGACACCATTTGAACTACTTGCTACTTTGCAACTACTTAGCATGCTAGCTAACCTTAACCCTTCCCCTAACCTTAACCCTTTTAGTTAACCCTAAGCTTAACCCTTTTAACTAACCCTTCTCCTTACCTTAACCCTTTTAGTTAACCTTAACCCTTTTAACTAACCCTTCCCCTAACCTTAACCCTTTCAGTTAACCCTTCCCCTAACCTTAACCCTTTTAGTTAACCCTTCTCCTTACCTTAACCCCTTTAGTTAACCCTTCCTCTAACCTTAACCTTATTAAAAAAAAGATGATTAGTGACTACATGATGAGAGCAGTAACTCCCGTCTCCTATTCACCACCAGTCTAGTTCACTCTATTAAAACAAAGATGATTAGTGACTACATGATGAGAGCAGTAACTCCCGTCTCCTATTCACCACCAGTCTAGTTCACTCTATTAAAACAAAGATGATTAGTGACTACATGATGAGAGCAGTAACTCCCGTCTCCTATTCACCACCAGTCTAGTTCACTCTATTAAAACAAAGATGATTAGTGACTACATGATAAGAGCAGTAACTCCCGTCTCCTACTCACCTCCAGTCTAGTTCAATCTGTAAAACAATAAGTCTTTCATTTTCTTTCATTTGTTTCGTTGACTTTGTATTCTCGGCACTCCAAGCACCGAGAGTGCAAAATGAGGTGTGTGAAAATGAAATAACATATAATAACATTCTGAGAAGCAGTTGATTTAAAAGATCCATGATTTATTACAGAAAAAGGGTGATATCCAAATCTGATTATGTTACATCATATGATCATTTTGTTTTTGACATATTCTGGTATGCTTTTCCATATGGATGAAGTGATAACAGTGTTCAGTATTGACATACCTCATGTTAGAAAAACGGATGACATCGTATAGATAGTAAATCTATGGTCTACTGTGCTTCCTCATCAAACACCTTTAGGGGACGTTTCAGGGACACAGATTAAGACTAATCCTAATCCATTGTTTTATGGAGATTCTCCATTGATCTTGCTATTTAGTCCAGGACTAGTCTGAATCTGTGTCCTGGAAACCGCCCCCTAAAGATGCAAAAATCTCTTTTTGTGTGCTGCGACAACTAAAATCAATCTAATTTCCATGTGACCCACCAGATTATTTGATCTTTGTATTTATATATTTTTATTCATAATTTTTAACCAGGTGAGTTCTAAAATAATATAAACAAAACAATATTTCCACCCAGATTCCAATTTCCAGTCTTAGGGCTCTATTTAATCCGCATCGTAGAAATTCAGCTTTAAATTCAGCTTTACAGCGACACCTCCAAAACATCAGCTTTGCGGGTGTCGGCTATCTCCGGTTAACTCTTGATCTGATTGAATCTAGTCCTTAAGCTTCAACCAAGGAAGGTTTCGCTGCGTCCGTCCCAGAAACACTAATAAGCATTACGATGACATATGAAAACACAATGCAACAAAATGCTCTTCTTCACAAAGAGTCTCGGGAAGAAATATCAGCCTTGTACATCAATCAGGGTATTATACAAATCAATCAACAATCCATTATCTTGACTGACAAACATCATGGACGATCAATCATGATGAAATAAGAAACTATTGTTTTGTTGGACAGAATAGTGACATGTTTTTCCAAGACACTAATCATTGACTTATTGACTTAACACAGGTAAGCTGTGATTAATGCAGACTCAACACTAAAAAACACCTAGAATAAATATCTCCTTTGGACACTGTTCAAGACGGATGCTGTAGTCATGATTACGACATGCATAGATTTCAAAATGACCAACCACATCGAAGGGAAGGTGTTTTCAGTCCATTCACATCAAAGGGAAAATGTTTTCTGAAATAATCACATCGAAGAGAAGATGTTTTCTGAGCTTGAACATTCCTTAGCCAATCAGTCCAAAAACAAAGCAATCCTCAAAAGAATGATCAAATGTGTATATGTAGACTGTGTCTTGTATTTACAGAGCCTTCAGAAAGTACTCATACCCCTTGACTTATTCCACGTCTTGTTGTGTTACAGACTGAATTCAAAATGGATTACATAGATGTTTTCATCTACACACAATACACCATAACGACAAAGTGAAAACATGTTTTTAGACATTTTTGCAAATGTATTGAAAATGAAATACGGAAATATCTAATTGACATAAGTATTCACACCCCCGAGTCAATACTTGTTAGAATCACCTTTGGCAGCGATTACAGCTGTGAGTCTTTCTGGGTAAGTCTCTAAGAGATTTGCACACCTGGATTGTACAATATTTGCACATTATTTTTTAAATTCTTTAATTCTTCAAGCTCTGTCAAGTTGGTTGTTGATCATTGCTAGACAGCCATTTTCAAGTTTTGCCATAGATTTTAAGGCAGATTTAAGTCAAAATTATAACTAGGCCACTCAGGAACATTCAATGTTGTCTTGGTAAGTAACTCCAGTGTATATTTGTCCTTGTGCTTTAGGTTATTGTTCTGCTGAAAAGTGCATTTGTCTCCACTGTCTGTTGGAAAGCAGACTGAACCAGGTTTTCCTCTAGGATTTTGCCTTTGCTTAGCTCTATTCTGTTTCTTTTCATCCTAAAACACCCATAACATGATGCAGCCACCACTCTGCTTGAAAATATGAAGAGTGCTACTCAGTGATGTGTATGTGTTGGATTTGCCCCAAACACAATGTTTTGTAATTCAGGACATAAAGTTCATTTATTTGCCACATTGTTTGCAGTTTTAATTTAGTGCCTTATTGCAAACAGGATCAGGCTGCTGAGGGGAGGACAGCTCATAATAATGTCTGGAACGTAGCAAATGGAATGGCATCAAACACATTGTTATCATGTGTTTGATGTATTTGATACCATTCCACCAATTCCGCTCCAGCCATTACCACGCGACTGTTCTCCTCAATTAAGATGCCACCAGCCTCCTGTGAATAGGATGTTTTGTAATATTTTTTATTCTGTACAGGCTTCCTTCTTTTCACTCAGTCATTTAGGTTAGTATTGTGGGGTAACTACAATGTTGTTGTTTTCTCTTATCCACATCCTTTAAACTCTGTAACTGTTTTAAAGTCACCATTGGCCTCATGGTGAAATCGCTGAGCAGTTTTCCTTCCTCTCCGGCAACTCAAGGACGCATGGATATTTGTAGTGACTGGGTGTATTGATACACCATCCAAAGTGTACTTAATAAGTTCACCATGCTCAAAGGAATATTCAATGTCTGCTTTTTATAGTTTTACCAAACTACCAATAGGTAGTTCCTTCTTTGCGAGGAATTGGAAAACCTCCCTGGTCTTTGTGGTTGAATCTGTGTTTGAAATTCACTGCTCGACTGAGGGACCTTAGCGATAACTGTATGTGTTGGGTACAGAGATGAGGTAGTCATTCAAAAATCATGTTAAACACTATTATTGCACACAGAGTGATTCCATGCAACTAATGTGACTTGTTAAGCAAATGTTACTCCTGAACTTATTGAGGCTTACCATAACAAAGGGGTTGAATACTTATTCACTCAAGACGTTTCAGCTTTTCATTTTTAATTCATTTGTAAAAAATCTCTAAAATCAATTCCACTTTGACATTATGGGGTATTGAGTGAAGGCCAGTGACACAAAATCTAAATTAGATCCATTTTTAATTCCTGCTGTAACACAACGACATGTGGAAACAGTCAATGACTGTGAATACTTTCTGACGGCGCTGTAGATGAGGAAACAAATTAATATTTAGCAAATCATGTTTCCAACTGATATGTTGGACAGTTTATTCTGACAATAGCAACAGTGATATGTATATATATATAAAAAGAAATTAAATATTATTAGTTATACATGGATGTACTGACTGTGTGTGGTTATTTTCTGATGATTATAATAATATCAACACTGATTCTCTATATGTGTTCATTTGATACACTAGATTAACAGCTTGTTTACTGTACTTTTAGGTTCTTGAGCCACTGACTTATGTGTTGGTGTATCATATTCAAATGCAGGAGTGGAAAAATATATATTTTTAAAAAGCAGATGAATGTCTATTGAGAGCAGCTAAGAAAATATGATACCAAGTTAAATCACCTGCCAAACATTCAGAGGACACCTGAGGAAAAGCTGAAGTTTTTTTTTTTTTTTTTACATTCATAGATATATGATTTCTAGAACGGTGAAAAATCCCATCAGAACAGGGGAGATTGAACAGGGAACGTCTGTTCTAGTAATTATATTTCTATGGTTACATTGCCTTGATTGCAGGTACAGAGAGGTGAACAACATGCTGGTTGCATTCATTGCATTCAGAATCGCTACAAAAAATATTAGACACAATCATAAATAATCATAATACATTTGAAAAGAATATACATTGCAAAGTAAACTGGGAAAAAAGAACACATTTATAGAAAGTAAACAGTATAAACAATACATAGAAAAGTAAATTGAAAAATGATAAGAGTTGAACATAAAATTATTTACAATAAAAGTCAAATTGAAATAATTTACAATAAAAGTTAAAGTTAAATAATTTACAATAAAAGTACAATTTAATAATGAAAGTAAAAGTTAAATAATTTACAATAAAAGTACAATTTAATAATAAAAGTAAAAGTTAAATAATTTACAATAAAAGTAAAAGTGATTCTAAGTTCTCAAAGTTCAACTTTTGATCATGCTGAAATAGGGCTAGGTCAACTCTAAACAGACTTCTATTGTTGTTCATGCGGAAATAGGGCTAGGTCCACTCTAAACAGAGTTGTATTGTTGTTCATGCTGAAATAGGGCTAGGTCAACTCTAAACAGAGTTCTATTGTTGTTCATGCTGAAATAGGGCTAGGTCAACTCTAAACAGAGTTCTATTGTTGTTCATGCTGAAATAGGGCTAGGTCAACTCTAAACAGAGTTCTATTGTTGTTCATGCTGAAATAGGGCTAGGTAACCTCTAAACAGAGGTTGATCATAATGAAATAGGGCTAGGTCACCTCTAAACAGAGGTTGTTTCTAATGAAATAGGGCTAGGTCAACTCTAAACAGACGTTGTTTATAATGAAATAGGGCTAGGTCAACTCTAAACAGAGGTTGATCATAATGAAATAGGGCTAGGTCACCTCTAAACAGAGGTTGTTTATAATGAAATAGGGCTAGGTCAACTCTAAACAGAGGTTGTTTATAATGAAATAGGGCTAGGTCACCTCTAAACAGAGGTTGTTTATAATGAAATAGGGCTAGGTCACCTCTAAACAGAGGTTGTTTATAATGAAATAGGGCTAGCTAACCTCTAAACAGAGGTTGTTTATAATGAAATAGGGCAAGG
>QNTS01003122.1:37069-49300 GCA_003317085.1 Hucho hucho
TCCAGCCTTATACTGTAGTTCCAGCCTTATACTGTAGCCCAGCAGTACACTGTAGCCCCAGCCGTATAGTGTAGCCCCAGCATTATAATGTAGACCCAGCCATATGCTGTAGCCCCAGCCGTGTACTGTAGTCCCAGCCGTGTACTGTAGTCCCAGGTGTACACTGTAGTCCCAGCCGTATATTGTAACCCCAGCAGTATACAGTAGCCCCAGCCTTATATCCCCAGCAGTATACTGTAGACCCAGCCGTATGCTGTAGCCCCAGCCGTATGCTGTAGTCCCAGCCGTATACTGTAGCCCCAGCCGTATACTGTAGTTACAGCCTGATACTGTAGCCCAGCAGTATACTGTAGCACCAGCCCTATACTGTAGCCCCAGCCATAAATTGCAGCCCCAGCCATATAGTGTAGCCCCAGCAGTATACTGTAGCCCCACTAGTATTCTGTATGCCCAGCCATATACTGTAGCTCCAGCCAATATACTGTAGCCCAAGCAGTATACTGCAGCCCCAGCCGTATGCTGTAGCCTCAGCAGTATTCTGTAGCCCCAGCAGAATACAGTAGCCCCAGCCATACAGCCCCAGCCGTATACTGTAGCCCCAGCATTATAATGTATCCCCAGCCATATACTGTAGCCCCAGCCATATACTGTAGCCCAAGCAGTATACTGTAGACCCAGCCGTTTGCTGTAGCCCCAGACGTATGCTGTAGCCCCAGCAGTGTACTGTAGCCCCAGCAGTGCACTGTAGCCACAGCCATAAACTGAAGCCCCAGCCGTGTGCTATAGATGCAGTTCATGCAGTCAGTCTGTGTCTTGACTATAAGGGACTAAGGGAGAGAGCGAGAGAGAGGTTGGGGAGGTAAAGAGAGGTGTCTCAGAAAGAGGGAGAAAAAAGGAGAGAGAAAGGGGGGGAGGGGGGGGGGACATGGTCTTTATTGGCACAATTTTAAACATCATCAGCACAGCGAGAGAGAGGGAGCAAGAAAGACAGTGGGATAGTTATTGGAAGGAGAAGGTAAGGCTAGGGCATACAACACCATGTCATGTACACTCATCACGTGGATGTTTCCCACGGCTGCTGAAATGAGTTCCATAAACAGTGATCACATGAACACACTAACGCACACAGAGACAAACACACACACACCGTCCATCACGTGATGGAAGCGCAATTGATTGGAAACATCTGTCCCCAACCCTTTCCTCCATGACTGTGTTCATTGTTTCTCGGCATGCCCAACCCACTTCATTGCTCTAACGTATGAGCTCAAACTCTTCCAGAATCACTCCATCCCCCTCCTCCTTTTCTTCCTCTCTACCACCCTCACAGTATTATTTTGCTTTTCTTTGAATGCATTTTATTTATTTCTGTATGGCCCATTATTCCTCTGCCTTGCCATCTGCCAAATGTACCAGTTTAAAGCTGACCTGGGTTCAAATACTATTTGAAATCATTTCAAATACTTATTCTGTGCTTTATTGAGCTTGTCTGGCTTAATTGACCAATAGAATAGTGCCACAAATGTAAACCCCGCCCACCTGGCACTCCAGGCTGGCTAAAGGAAACACTCATAGATTTCAAATAGTATTTGAGCCCAGGTCTGGTCAAAAGCCAACTGTGTCTCTGGTGAATCCTAGTTGTGTTCTGTTCACATCAAATAGGTTGTTTTCTTTCTGAAGCCAGGACCAGAGCAGAGCAGGAGCCTGGCCAAGCTCACATTACACCCTTCAAAGTGTGTGTACGTGTGTGTGTGTGTACACAGTTCTGCATCTCAAAAGAGAGGAGGATATTTCTGAGTATTACTTACCCTTTGTCCCAGGAAACAATGTCAATAAAGTTTGGAATGAAGAGACACAGGAGAGAAGCACTTCTTTGGTTGATAGTTAATCCATGAGGAGCTCTTTGATCAGGGGATGAAATACTATAAAACAAAAAGTAGTTGACGCTGGACGGAACAGTAAACGGAACAGCCTTTGTGCAAACAAACTTCCAGAAGTAAAGTAAAGATTGAAACGAGCATCAAAGCCTGTGATCAGAACATTCAAAACGATCAGTTATATTGAGTAGGTAGCTGGCAGGTAAATGATTGCTGGAACTGAATGATAACAGTCACTCACACAATTACAGACGGTAGAATCTCTAGCGCCAGACGGTAGAATCTCTAGCGTCATACGGTAGATCCTAAACATCCATCTACAAGTCAGAAGACACTTATTCCCTCTCAAATTCAGCCACACACACACCTTGTCCCTAAAATAAACCAGCCAAGGACGTTGCTGTAGTGGTGTGTCAGAGATCATATGGTCAGTCATGTTGTGTCCTGTCATCCATGCCCACCCGCCCCACAACACACACCCTCTCCATCTCCTGCAGGGTGTGTAGTGGTGACGTGAGTCCGTAGGCCAAGTTCCTGCTGGAGGATCAGGGCGCGACACTAACTCACACACACACTCTCTCTCCCTCGATCAAACACAGTGACACGCACACACACACTTCCTTCCCTAGGTGAGTGTGCAGGCCAAGTGGGAGGAACAGGCCGCCTCTCAGCAGGGTCCATATGGCCTTCTGGAGGACTCAGGAACAGGAGATAGAGGGAGGGATGAGGTGACCAGCCTCAGGAACAGGGAAGGGAGGAGGGAGGGATATGAGGGTAGGAATGATAGAGGGAGGGATATGAGGGTAGGAATGATAGAGGGAGGGATATGAGGGTAGGAATGATAGAGGGAGGGATATGAGGGTAGGAATGATAGAGGGAGGGATAGAGAGGGGGGGACTGATGAAGGCCATGGAGACGTCAGGATGAGAGGGATGGATAGAGAGATGAAGAAACCAGCCACCTGAATTGGGAGGGAGGGAAAGAGAATACGGGCTCCAGCCGTCACACACTCAGGGTGCATTTCAATAGTCTAAAGTGGATCCCTACTGTAGCTCTTCTCGTCTCCTTGCACTTAATCGGATGTAGAAAAAGCTAGTTAAGGTCAAATATAATCATACTGCTTTCATCGATATACCATCACGACTGCATCCCAAACAGAAAACCATTCCCTACATAGGGGCCATATCCGAAAGTAGTGCACCCTTCGAGAGCCAGCTTTCATTGAGGATACGCATGTGTATCCTACTGCAGAAGAGTTTCGATATCTCTGGCACACCCCCTTCGAATCAGCTTTTGTTTTGTCAGAGAAAAACATCCACACGTTCCAAAACAATATACCTACTTATTTATAAAATGTCTTGCACAACTAAGTTAATATGTTTTGATAATTTAACACATTTATTTTGGGATCCACCCCAGTAAAAGGAAGTTGCCTAATCCATCCACGTTCACACTCCGTCCTGATGCAGGCGAGAGAGGACGCAGGAGGTCAGCAAATCTGATAAAAGGCCAAGGAGAAGATCCTACTGATGCACACTCGACTGGAAGAGTGGAAAGGGATGGAGGTGGAGAATGAAGTGTTCAGTGATTAAGAACAAAGATGGTGGATAAATGAAGATGGTAAACAGCCTGAGTGAACTATGAAGAAAATGGTCAGTTGCTGTCTGCTAAAAACAGTGGCACTCCCATAGACACAAATGCGATAGCAGCTGGGTCTGGTCTACTTAGTTAATTGACACAGAAAAAGTGGGAGTGGGACGTCTCATTTCCTTTTCAGTCTGAGGAAGAAGAGACTGTCACTGCGTCACAAACACACAGGTGAGGCAGGGTGTGATTATAAATTGGACCACCTTCCCAACCCTCAGCATCACTGCCAGTTTGTCTGCATACCATATGGGAACCTACTCTGTATATTTTATTTAAAAAATATATTTCACTGTTATTTAACTAGGCAAGTCAGTTAAGAACAAACTCTTATTTACAATGACGGCCTAGTAACAGTGGGTTAGCTCTCTTGTTCAGGGGCAGAACGACAGCTTTTTACCTTGTCACCTTTCGGTTACTAGTCCAACGCTCTAACCATTAGGCTACCTGCCACCCCATAAATATAGTGCAAAATATTTCCCAATAAATATCTGCATGGGCCATTTCAAAAAAGCCTGCACAAATACAAAAATATTTAAACTTGGCGCACACCATACATACACGTTTCCCGTTATAAAATCAGACCCGTCCGTAACTGCGCACGCGTGAATTAGCAATACAATAGACTGGAAAAAAAAAATCACCTCATTGACCTTTTGTGGTGACAATAATACCCTTATTTGCTGTATCCTTTGGAAGTATTGGAATAAGGCAGTTTCCCGAAGGAAATGGCGATGGCGAACTTGCTAAAAGGTCTTTGGAGGTGTTGGCAGAACATTTGCGGCAGGCCTAGGCCATCTGACAGAAAAATAGTTTAATGAAAGACAAACGATTGCGAATGGCTGGGGGAAATAATGGCAAAAATATGCTGCACTGCCCGTGAACTCTGAAACATTGTCTACTCAGTGACAGACACTTCAATGCAAAGGAGCAAGTGTCTGTTCACCTGTTCAAATGTGTTAAAAATCACACTTCCTTTCTGATGCAGAGCAAAATACTTAAAATAACCGAATAGGCAATTAAAATGAGATGCGCATGGTCATTTGTTGTAAGCTATGGCTACTTCGGGAATACGAACACATGCCCAGAAAGAGGAATTTATTCTGCAATGATAAAATGTTTTTAAATTAAATAGAGAAATTATTAAGTTACACTATTCCGACGTAAACTACAGAAGTAGCCTACAACCGTCGGTTCCACCGTTAAACATGCGCTCCGGATCGGAAGACAGAGCAAAAATACTTGAAATAGCTTATGTACTACTGTGACGTGGTCCAATTAAACGAGGAATGGGACGAATGGTCCCCTAACTTGTAGGCCTATAGGCTACTTTGAGTGTATGAAAATATACCGTGACAGAAATGTACAATCCTCTGAACGCATTAGCCTAGGAAATAGATGTCCATTTAAAAAAAAATTGAAAATGCAAAGTTGAATGGAAGATTCTCACTAACGACAAATTATTGCATCTTATTAACCCGTTTTTCTTCTTATGAACAGGAGTGACCATCATATCCCCGTTTCCACAAAACACTAGGCTACTTACACTGCAATACTTCCAACCAATAGAAACAGTGCATGGTCTAAAAGATGAGCACGCGTTCATGTCAAGTTCCGTTTTTATAAAATGCCAACTTGTGAAAACTGCCACACGCATGTTCTGGGGGTATAAGGTTAATAAATAAGAACCCAGAGGCCTACAGGTGCCTGGTCAAAAGTAGTGCACTATATAGGGAACAGTGTGTCATTTGGAACACATATGCTTTTCTTCTCTATGGTCTCAATTTGTTCCCAACTCCACCCTAGAAATTCCAGTGCATGATAATGTTGAGGGGAGATTCCGGGAGACTTAAAATATCACTAATTTATGTGAAGATAAGACTAGTTTGTTGGGGAAAGCTGCTCTGAAAATATACATTAACCAATAATTTACTAAACAACATGGAAAACAGAAGTCCAGTCAGCGGGTGATTTTTGTTGTAAATAACATGTTTTTTTTATTTCAAAGCCAGGATGCCTAGACCCACATATAGGACTTAGCTGCTGCCGGCCTTGGCAGCGATTCTCTTGTCCCGCTCCTCAGCGATTGTGAGACGGATACCCTTTCCACGGGGCAGGGACACCCACGGCTTGTTGCCCTGGGAGGGGAAGGAGAAAAGAATAGGACATTTGAAGGGAACAGGTGCAACTCACATCCAACTATTTAAAAGTTAAATGTTTTAGCCATCAACCATCAGAACTGAGATAAGTAGAGACAAATCCCAAAAGAGGAAATGGACATGCGTGCAAACACAGGACAGGAAGAGGACTAAATAAATTGCTATGAAAAGTGACATACTTAAGAAGTGGTCATGCTGGTCTGTAAAAAGGTCAGAATATGAGAACGCATGGTGACAACTTCATCTAGATTCAAGTCCCCACCCCAGCAGACAGAAGAGTAGAACATTAAAACACGGTTTGCAATCTACTTGGTTTGGAATAGGTGTGAACCTGCTCTTCATCATTGTAAAGTGTGCCAGCGATTGAGGATAGAACCAGCAGACAATATCACACTGGTACCGAAGACATAGCATTGGCTTTGTTCTACCTCCGTACAATCACACACACGAGTACTGAGCAACTACATGCGTGTCAAGAAATGGAGGGGTGGAGTGGTTTTCAACGTCTATTTGCATGTTAGTGCGTGTGGTCGCCTACAACCCAACTCCTCTGCTCACCTTGCCAATGATGAAGATGTTTCCCAGCCTGGTGGCGAAGATGTTTCCAGCGCTGTCTTTGACGTGAACCACGTCAAACGAGCCAGGGTGCCTTTCCCGGTTAGTGATGATACCAATCCGCCCCAAATTGGCACCGCCTGTCACCATGCACAGGTTACCTACGAGAAGGAGGGTGGGGAGAAGAGGGGTAGAACTGCTTTAGGACAATGGTAAGTTTGATTGGGTAGTAGTGTTGCTTCAGTCGCATCCGCAAAAAACTTGGAGCCAATGGTCTGAATGAACAGACCTTTCCCCCGTTATGTATTTTTGGTTTCTGCAGAGTACCAAAACAACCAGTTGTAAATTCACTGTCTGTGTAAAAAGATGTCCGAGGCCAAGCGTCCCTGTCAGCCACGGGATGCAGACAGGGATAGTAGGAAACTAGTTGGTCTGCAGGGGGACCGGCATTACAGCCCGGAACATGCTGCACCAACTAATCCTGCTTAATATTTTCCTTCAACATTGGTGGAGGATGAGGAGTTTCACTTCCTTACTACATAAAGTGCTTTGAGTATATAGGTGGGTAAGATATAAAAAGCCATTAAAATACTAAAATGCAAGGCAAGTCATTCCCCCAATCTCTAGACCCATTTCCTCACCGGTATCAAACCATTTCTTTATGTCACTAGAAGTTTGAAGTTCCATAAAATCATGTTACCTGTGTCGAACTTGATGTGTTCTGTGATCTTGCCGGTGGCGAGGTCGATGCGGACTGTGTCATTGACCTTGATGAGGGGGTCAGGGTAACGGATGGTACGGGCATCATGGGTCACCAGCGCGGGGACTCCCTTGGTACCCATCAGGTTCTTCTTCACCTTACACAGCTTGTACTGGAGAGGGGGAAAGATGGGAGAGAAGAAAGTGAGTGATTGTTATGGTAGGGCTTTCCAAACCTAGTTTCTAGAGTCTAGGCTGGGTAACTTAAGCACTTAAATCCAAAAATGTCTCAACTTGATTGACAACTGCTAGGTTTTGTGGTCTGAACCCCAACAATACTACACAAACAGAAGTTATGTGGACTGCTGCTCGTCGAACATCTCATTCCAAAATCATGGGCATTAATATGGAGTTGGTCCCTCCTTTGCTGCTATAACAGCCACCATTCTAGGAAGGCTTTCCACGTGATGTTGGAACATTGCTGCAGCGACTTCCTCCCCTTCAGCCACAGGAACATGAGCGAGGTCGGGCACTGATGTTGGGCGATAAGGCCATGCTTGCAGTCGGCTTGCCAATTTATCCCAAAGGTGTTCGATGGGATTGAGGTAAGGGCTCTGTGCAGGCCAGTCAAGTTCATCCACACCTGATCTCAACAAACCATTTCTGTATGGACCTTGCTTTGTGCACAGGAGCATTTTGATGCTAAAACAGGAAAGGGCCTCCCCCAAACTGTTACCACAAAGTTGGAAGCACGGAATCATCTAGAATGTCATTGTATGCTGTAGCGTTAAGATTTCCCTTCACTGGAACTAAGGGGCCTAGCCCCAACCATGAAGAACAGCCCCAGACCATTATTCCTCCACCACACTTGATAGTTAGCACTATGCATTGGGGAAGTTAATGTTCTCCTGGCATCCACCAAAGCCAGATTGGTCCATCAGACTGCCAGATGGTGAAGTGTAATTCATCACTCCAGAGAACGAGTTTCCACTGCTCCAGAGTCCAATGGCGGCGAGCTTTACACCACTCCAGCCGATAATTGGCATTGCACATGGGGATCTTAGGCTTGTGTGCGCGGCTGCTCGGCCATGGAAAACCATTTCATGAAACTATTGAAGACAAACCGTTATTGTACTGACGTTGCTTCCAGAGGTAGTCAAACTCTGGAGTGAGGACAGAATTTTTACGCATTACACACTCC
The DNA here is from genome assembly GCA_003317085.1 of Hucho hucho. Classification (NCBI taxonomy): domain Eukaryota; kingdom Metazoa; phylum Chordata; class Actinopteri; order Salmoniformes; family Salmonidae; genus Hucho; species Hucho hucho. The sequence continues at coordinate 45,205 of QNTS01003122.1, forward strand.
GGCTGTCCTGTTCTGTGGGATTGTGTGGCCTACCACGCCGCGGCTGAGCCATTGTTGCTCCTAGACGTTTCCACTTCACAGTAGAAGCACATACAGCTTACCCTGGCATCTAGCAGGGCAGCAATTTGACTGACTTGTTGGAAAGCTGGCATCCTATGACAGTGCCACATTGAAAGTCACTAAGCTCTTCACTAAGGCCATTCTACTGCCAATGTTTGTCTATGGAGATTGCACGGCTGTGTGCTTAATTATTATACACCTGTCAGCAACAGGTGTGGCTGAAATAGAAGAATCCACTAATTTGAAGGGGTGTCCACACACAGTGCATTCAGACCCCTTGACTTTTCCCAAGTTTTGTTACATTACAGCCTTATTCAAAAATTTTTATTAAAATTGCCGCCCCCCTTAATTTACACACAACACCCCATAATGACAAAGCAAAAATAGGTTACGCATTTTTTATAGACCCTTTATTCATTACTTTGTTGAAGCACCTTTGGCAGAAATTACAGCCTGGAGTCTTCTGGGTGTTTGGCACCTGTATATGGAGAGTTCTGCAGATCCTCTCAAGCTCTGTCAGGTTGGATGAGGATCGCTGCACAGCTATTTTCAGGTCTCTCCAGAGATGTTAGATCGGGTTCAAGTCCGGGCTCTGGCTGGGCCACTCAAGAACATTCAGAAACTTGTCCCGAAGCCACTCTGCACTGCATTGTCTTGGCTGTGTGCTTAAGGTCGCTGTCCTGTTGGAAGGTGAACCGTCACCCCAGTCAGAGGTCCTGAGAACTGTGGAGCAGGTTTTCAATCCTGACTAGTCTCCCAGTACCTGCCACTGAAAAACATCCCCACAGCATGATGCTGCTACCAACACGCTTCACCGTAGGGATGGTGCCAGGTTTCCTCCAGACGTGACGCTTGGCATTCAGGCCAAAGAGTTCAATCTTGGTTTCATCAGACCAGAGCATCTTGTTTCTCATGGTCAGAGTCCTTTAGGTGCCCTTTGGCAAACTCCAAGCAGGTAGTTATGTCCCCTTTACTGAGGAGTAGCTTCCGTCTGGCCACTACCATAAAGGCCTGACTGGTGGACTGCTGCAGAGCTGGTTGTCCTTCTGGAAGGTTCTCCCATCTCCACAGAGGAACTCTGGGGCGCTGTCAGAGTGACTATCGGGTTCTTGGTCACCTCCCAGACAAAGGCCCTTCTCCCACAATTGCTCAGTTTGGCTAGGTGGCCAGCTCTAGGAAGAGTGATGGTGGTTCCAAACTTCTTCCATTTAAGAATGATGAAGGCCACTGTTCTTGGGGACCTTCAATGCTGCAGCCATTTTTTGGTACCCTTCCCCAGATCTGTGCCTTGACACAATCCTGTCTGACCTGTACAGACAACTCCTTCAACCTCATAGCTTGGTGTTTGCTCTGACATGCACTGTCAACTGTGGGACCTTATATAGACAGGTGCGTGCCTTTCCAAATCATGTCCAATAAATTGAATTTACCACAGGTGGACTCCAATCAAGTTGTAGAAACACCTCAAGGATGATCAATGGAAACAGGATGCACCTGAGCTCAATTATTTGTCTTATAGCAAAGGGTCTGAATACTTATGTAAATAAGTTCTGTTTTCTTTTAATACATTTGCAAACATTGCTAAAAACCTGTTTTCACTTTGTCATTATGGGGGTATTGTGTGTAGATTGATTATATATATATTTTCCATCAGCAATTTTAGAATAAGGCTGTAACGTAACAAGATGTGGAAAAAGTCAAGGGGTCTGAATACACTGTAGCTCCACATGCACAAGTGATCTGACTGAAATCACACAAGGCATGTATTTACACAAAAAAGGTAGAAAACAACCATTTCACATTAGGATTCAGTTAATCATTTTGTTTGGAGCTCAGAACTTCTTAGAGGTATTGGTAAGGGTTTTTTTCAGCTCGTTGATCAAAACCAAAGATTGTCATCATTGCTCCGTCATACAGAAGATTCAGCCAATTATATGGTACTGCTCGGTTTAAAAAGGTTGGATTATGCGGTGACAACGTGTGTCATACCTGGGCCTCCTCAGCAGTGATGCGGTGAACAGTGAAACGTCCCTTCACATCGTAGATCAGACGGAAGTGCTCTCCAGTCTTCTCAATACTGATCACATCTAGACAGACAGCACATGGATCACATCCAGAACATAGACAAACACCACGACAACATTCAGTCTGTCAAGGCTAGGGTTAGAACATAACACAGCTTTTGCATCAAATCCAAATCTCAAATGTGTCAGTTTCAGTTACATTCTCATATTTGGAAACACTTTAGATGGTTCAACTCTTTGACTAAAGGAATGAAAGTCGACAATATTTTGTCCTTTCAGAGACTTGTGAAAAGCACTACAAACAAGCTAGACTACATCTCAGACCCTCCCCTCTGACCTTCTCAGCCAATGGGTAGAGGAAACGAGGACGTGAGAAACAAGGAAAGGGAGTAGAGCTTCTCCACAGTGTGATATGGTCCAGTGAAGGAGAGGTGTGACATGGTGGGCAGATTCACCTGGTCTAGGAAATTAATCAACGACACAGTCGTCATCGCTCTTGGCAGGGATAAAGGTGCAAAGAAATACCGTGTGTGTGCGCGCGAGGGAATATGCGCACCTGAGAAAAACGTGAATATAAGACTGCGAATGTCTATTGGTTTGGTGGCGTGTATATGGGAGCCCCAGGGGTGAGAAATGGGTGTAGACCCAAGAACTGATTTAATCCCTTGAAGTGACCATCTGGTCTTACAGCTAACCAGTAACACCACTATCAAAAAACTAATGAAAAAGACATTCACTGTCCTAAAAGCCATTACCTTCAGTGCCTCACAGCCCATCCAGTTCCAACTAGACAATTCCTGTAAAGACAAATCAGGGAGCTTTGGCGCCATGTTTAGTGACCTAGGGCCAGTTTGAATACTTAAAAAAAACACATCCTATTGATTAGAGCTCAGAACTTCTTAGAGGTATTGGTGAGATTATTTCAGCTCGTTGATCAAAACCAAAGTGTGTCTTCATTGCCCTCTACTTTCATCACTGGCTAGGTGGAAAACCGATGCTTCTAACTTTGCATTTGTCAGCTCAATGACCTAAAAAAAAAAATGTGATTACGTCAAGGGAGGATGCATGTAGGACTGTTAGTATCGCTCCTTCACAAGACTGCGAAGCATGCGACGGGCTTAACATTCTGCACAAACGGGTTGGCCGACAACGTACCGAAAATGACACCGGAAGGCATGCGTTATGATTCTGACGTCACATAGCAACAACGACGAGCTGCCCTGTGGGAATCATAAGTGATTTGTATCGTTTTCTTGATGCCATGTCTTGTTTTGACTGATCTCATGTCAATGCGAATATGGCAACAAAAACTAAATGTGCTAGCTAACCGTCAACTGCAACGAGGTATTTGAAAGACAAGTGCTCATTGTGCAAAATGTTTCCAATAAACATTGTGTAAATATAGTTTACATGTCAGTCTAAGCCAGTGGTTCTCAAACTTGGTCCTGGGGACCTAAAGGGGTGCACTTTCCCCCCCCCCCCTGGCACTACACACCCGGTTCAAATCATTGAGTCCCCAGGACCAGGATTGAGAACCAGTGGTCTAAGCCAATACCATCAATTTTCCCCCGTAGTTGCGCACACATAGGTTGATGCTGAACAACCAAGCCATGTAATGAAATTTACGTTTTGGTGTTGGGAAGCTGTTCGAGCACGCATTTTTTTAAAGCCGAAGTTAGATAGCCGAAAGCTACGCCTCTTCGTCAGTGCTTGGTCAACAGTACTACTCCTAGCAGGAATGGGAACTATGGACGTGATACTTCAATTAAGTATTTAAATCATTCAATGAAATTAAAGTTAATGTATTTTTCCCCCACTTGAAAAATATGGCACCAAACATCTGATCCAAAATTGCACAACTAAGATCTCTGCAAGAATTCAAGTATTTACATACTTCTGGATTTGATCTTAAAATAATTCAGACTATTTTGTGGAAGTGTATACTGGCTGTGTTGTTGCTATGGTTTCTCAAAAGGGACAAACTAATATTACAAGGGACCCCCCCCCCCCCC
>QNTS01003122.1:50388-68317 GCA_003317085.1 Hucho hucho
CCCCCCCCCCCCCCCTTTCAAGCGAAGGTATTTTAAGGGATTATGAGAGGCTCAGACGTTGACGTCGCCTAACCCTGAAAGGAGCAAGCTGAACATTTACCCACCCGTATGTACTCCTCGGCTCCTCCCATTGCCATCCCTTTGGCTCCCTTCCTCACCCAACCCGTCCCACAGCCAGACTTACCCATGAAACCTGCGGGGTAGGTGATATCAGTGCGGACCTTGCCGTCGATCTTGATGAACCTTTGCATGCAGATCTTCTTGACCTCATCTCCGGTCAGGGCGTACTTCAGACGGTTCCTGAGGAAGATTATGAGGGGCAGGCACTCCCTCAGCTTGTGGGGACCAGTGGAGGGACGAGGAGCCTACAGGGGGAGAATAGGGTTAGGCACTAACTATACGAGAGCAGTTGAAGGTGGATTCAACAATATGACCTAGACGCACAAAGTAAACAGCACAGTGGGTCAATATCTGAAACTATGAAGTGCATTGAAGCACGAGGCTAAACTTCTTGTTTGGGTCCCAGAGTTCCCACAAAGCAAACCCATCTTCACAGAGTGAAGTTTTGCATCTCACGCGTCGCAATATCTGCGTCGCTGCTTGTGGCAACATCGCGTCCCCAAGTCTACCTTCATTAACAATGGCGGCTATAGACAATGCAGGGCCAGCAGACCACTATACACAGGGAGGAGAGAGTACGTGGGGAATGGGGTTAGGATGGGAGGGAAAGCCACGACTGTTCACTAGATCAAATAGCAAATGACTACAATTATGCATGTTACAAACAACAAACGACACCTTCACTGGTTAAAAACTTTGTAGGGCCACAATCTAGCAAATCTAATAGCCAATTTGTGCTTGGTCCAAAAATGTTAGTTGGAGGCGCCATATGAATGGTGTGATGCAATCGCGGAGCCTCCAGTCGAGTTCTGTACTGAGTCGCTGTGCACCAGCAAAGCATTAACGTGATTGTTTAAACTAGACCCCACCTACAGTCAACCAAACTCACTTGCTTCACAACAGCTCTGCTCAGACGCACAAGTATACAGGCCCCATCCTACAGCAGTAAATATGTCGGATTGAGTATGTAGCGCCTTCCAGCAACGGCATAAACTGTTCGCGTTTTATTTTTTTTAAACTTGACAGTAAACAAATGTTCTTTCAATAGGAGGGGAACGTGTCTCAAGGTAGGTAGGGTCGCGGTGTTCCAACAGCCCAGGTGAGGAGATACAGGTAGGGAACAAGAACATGAATGACATGGTCGTTGAGAAAATAATGGAAAACTGATGGATAGATACAAATGCCCAACATTTCGCTAATAATTTGTATGCTTGTCTGCAATCAGAGAGTAACATTGTGGTTTCAACATAGGAAGTAGTTGTGTACTTACGAACACTCCGGTGAGCTTGTCAAGCATCCAATGCTTGGGCGCTGCAACGCGCTTCAGGTGCTTCTTCGGTCCTCGTGCCTGGTACAGAAAAACAAGGTCGGTCAACACAGCAGTAACACTTTACCGGGACGGCTGTTCGTTTGGAGATCCCATGCGACCGTCTGGCTAGCAGACCTAGGCCATTGGCTATACTGTCCACGGACGCGAGTTAAGGCTGGGGCCTACTCGGTGAAAGCACAAGGGTTTATTTTACACACATTCTCTCCGTAAAAGTTGTGCTAATTTGCCAAAGCTGGTTTAAGCTTCGGGAATAGACTTGTGAACGTTAAAGTCGTGGTAACGGAAACGTGTTTGTCTGAAATGGGCAGAGTTGATGCTAACTAGCTAGCCGGTGGCTACAATGGTCAAACGAATCGGTTTTCCTAAAATCGTTTCAGAGACTCAGACATAACTTATTATTTCAATACAGGGACTAACCACTGCACAAAGTATATATTTTCATACAATCGCACTTATATGTGCAATATTATATTCCGAAAAAGTGATGTTTGATGATGATTCGGGAGAAAATCATAAGGAAATACGGCTCACCATGTTGGAGTCTGCGGGGAAAAGGACCTCCCACTTTGAGTCCTTCCAAATAAGACCGAGTACGGTGCACGATGAGGGACAAACCGAGCATAATTTATTTGGTCCGCTCTCTAGTGTCGAGGAGAATAACTGCGACTGGATGTCCCTTGAACTTGTCAGAAAAGTATTTTATTTAACCTTTATTTAACTAGGATAAAACCAGTTATGAAAGGTTGCTGTATCGAATCCCCGAGCTGACAATGTAAAGGCTGTCCTTCTGCCCCTGAACAAGGCAGTTAAACCCACTGTTCCCCGGTAGGCCGTCATTGTAAATAATAATTTGTTCTTAACTGACTTGCCTAGTTAAAAAAAGGTTACAAAAAAAACATTTAAAAATAACAAATTATTATTTACAATGACGGCCTACCGAAAGGCAAAAGGCCTCTGCGGGGACGGGGGCTGGGATTAAAATAAATATAGTAGCAGCACAAAACATGGTACAAACATTATTGGGCACAGACAACAGCACAAAGGGCAAGAAGGTAGAGACAACAATACATCACACAAAGCAGCCACAACTGTCAGTAAGAGTGTCCATGATTGAGTCTTTGAATGAAGAGATTGAGATAAAACTGTCCAGTTTGAGTGTTTGTTGCAGCTCGTTCCAGTCACTAGCTGCAGCGAACTGAAAAGAGGAGACCCGGGGATGTGTGTGTTTTAGGGACCTTTAACAGAATGTGACTGGCAGAACAGGTGTTGTATGTGGAGGATGAGAGCTGCAGTAGATATCTCAGATAGGGGGAAGTGAGGCTTAAGAGAGTTTTATAAATAAGCATCAACCAGTGGGTCTTGCGACGGGTATACAGAGATTACCAGTTTACAGAGGAGTATAGAGTGCAGTGATGTGTCCTATAAGGAGCATTGGTGGCAAATCTGATGGCCGAATGGTAAAGAACATCTAGTCACTAGAGAGCACCCTTACCTGCCGATCTATAAATGATGTATCCGTAATCTAGCATGGGTAGGACAGTCATCTGAGTTAGTTTGGCAGCCGGGGTGAAAGAGGAGCGATTACGATAGAGGAAACCAAGTCTAGATTTAATTTTAGCCTGCAGCTTTGATATGTGCTGAGAGAAGGACAGTATACCGTCTAGCCAAACTCCCAAGTACTTGTGTGAGGTGACTACCTCTACAAATACAGTATTGATTTTATTTTAGCAGCTATACATAAAAGTCAGTATTTGTTTTGTAATATATGGTACACATACATTATATGCCTCTCACTGTGATTCTTATGATTGTAAATATGTTATATATCAAATTCAATCATAGTCTCAAAATCTATAATAGGCCTAAGCAACACACACACAGTTTAACTTATTTTCATAATATTGATTATCTTGATTCGCAAGTCTTGCCTAAATGTCTTCATCCGTACTAAATGAATAAATGTTGGTATGTTATGTAGCCAGTTTTTTCTGCTATTCCCTGAGCCTCTCTGATTTCCTCCCGCTATCTCTGTCAGGAAATACCAACGCGCGGGACAGAGCCCTTCTGTTTATGCGGCGCAAGATAATCAAGCCGTTATTCCGCGTGTTCCCATGCCAAATGTCACTAGTGACGTCCTGTCTTGCAGATTGCTTTCCTTCCTTTGAATTCTGTCTACTCAATTCAGTCTCAGTTACAAGTCATATACGTCTACACAAAGGCGTTATATTATGCCCATCTGACCCCTGGTCCTCAGTAAACATGCAACAGTGTATATATACACAGTCGTGGCCAAATGTTTTGAGAATGACACAAATATAAATTTTCACAAAATCTGCTGCCTCAGTTTGTATGATGGCAATTTGCATATACTCCAGAATGTCATGAATTTCAAAGTCCCTCTTTGCCATGCAAATGAACTGAATCCACAAAAAACATTTCCACTGCATTTCAGTCCTGCCACAAAAGGAACAGCTGACATCATGTCAGTGATTCTCTCGTTAACACAGGTGTGAGTGTTGACGAGGACAAGGCTGGAGATCACTCTGTCATGCTGATTGAGTTCGAATAACAGACTGGAAGCTTCAAAAAGAGGGTGGTGCTTGGATTCGTTGTTCTTCCTCTGTCAACTATGGTTACCTGCAAGGAAACACGTGCCGTCATCATTGCTTTGCACAAAAAGGGCTTCACAGGCAAGGATATTGCTGCCAGTAAGATTGCACCTAAATTAACCATTTATCGGATCATCAAGAACTTCAAGGAGGGCGGTTCAATTGTTGTGAAGAAGGCTTCAGGGCACCCAAGAAAGCGCCAGGACCGTCTCCTAAAGTTGATTCAGCTGTGGGATTGGGGCACCACCAGTACATAGCTTGCTCAAGAATGGCAGCAGGCAGGTGTGAGTGCATCTGCATGCACAGTGAGGCGAAGACTTTTGGAGGATGGCCTGGTGTCAAGAAGGGCAGCAAAGAAGCCTCTTCTCTCCAGGAAAAACAACAGGGACAGACTGATATTCTGCAAAAGGTACAGGGATTGGACTGCTGAGGACTGGGGTAAAGTCATTTTCTCTGATGAATCCCTTTTCCGATTGTTTGGGGCATCCGGAAAAAAGCTTGTCCGGAGAAGACAAGGTGAGCGCTACCATCAGTCCTGTGTCATGCCAACAGTAAAGCATCCTGAGACCATGTGTGGGGTTGCTTCTCAGCCAATTTTGCCTAAGAACACGAATAAAGAATGGTACCAACACATCCTCCGAGAGCAACTTCTCCCAACCATCCAGGAACAGTTTGGTGACGAACAATGCCTTTTCCAGCATGATGGAGCACCTTGCCATAAGGCAAAAGTGATAATTAAGTGGCTCGGGGAACAAAACATAGATATTTTGGGTCCATGGCCAGGAAACTCCCCAGACCTTAATCCCATTGAGAACTTGTGGTCAATCCTCAAGAGGCGGGTGAACAAACAAAAACCCACAAATTCTGACAAACTCCAAGCATTGATTATGCAAGAATGGGCTGCCATCAGTCAGGATGTGGCCCAGAAGTTAATTGACAGCATGCCAGGGCAGATGGCAGAGGTCTTGAAAAATAAGGGTCAACACTGCAAATATTGACTCTTTGCATCAACTTCATGTAATTGTCAATAAAAGCCTTTGCCACTTATGAAATGCTTGTAATTATACTTCAGTATTCCATAGTAACATCTGACAAAAATATCTAAAGACACTGAAGCAGCAAACTTTGTTAATTAATGTGTCATTCAAAACTTTTGGCCACGACTGTACACTGTTGTATCGATTTGTTTTCATATGACTGTCGTTTCTTTAAAAAGGTATGCAGTTTCAAATCATATTTAGCTGCAGTGTTTCGTTGTTACACATGCTGCCCAAGTAGGCCTACAGTCTGTTGCTTTTGTTATAGTTCTCCACCTGTGAACTTGAGGCATTTCGAAAAGGTTGACACTAGAGGGCGACATGTTATAAGAAAGTTCTGACTAACCATTTTCATTCGTGTGTGTGAACTGTTCTCAGCTACGTTATCATGAGTGTACAGATCGTGAACTAAATTGTGTAAAAAATCAATGGTAGACTATACGAGTGAGAAACGGAGAGAATATTCAGTTTGGTATTCTTTATTTTCCCAAACATGCAGAGAAGTAACAAAAATACAACCATTTAAATATGATCTAGTAATTTACATAGAAATACAAATGAGATGCAAAAAAATAAAGATCAACCTCGGATATATTCGTTCCGTCATTTAAAAAGCAAAACAGAAGTTAAAGATGAGACAAAGAAATAAGTCCACCTCCCTTTCTCTTAAACAAAAGAAATAAAAATTGAAAAGGTGTGCTTTTAAGAAAGAAACTTAGTAATTAATCACTTGTCTAGTAGATACTGTACTGATTGTATGATCCTAACTGATTCTTTTACAAAGTCAATAGCAAGAGGTTTCTCACCCTAAAACAAAATAAAATCACAAAAAGGTGAAATGTAATATAAGCAAAACGAACAAAAACGAATCAAAGTAAATGTTCTTGCTACAGTCAGTAAGATCAAAGGGTTTCTGTTCGGGGAAATTACAAGTTGGTATATTCCATTAGTTATCTTTCATTTTCTTGGGTGTTAAAACTTGGTCTTTCACATCATGTTGATGCAATGTAATTCAGGCTTAGGGCTCTATTCCCTGGAACCTGGGAACTTAGTCAATGGGAACATTTCCTCTTCAATTTATTTTTCCTTAAAGTGAGTTGCACAAGACATACAAAAAACATCTTTACAATGTAGGTACTGTAAGTAAATCAGTCAATGACTCATCAGTTTATCATTAAGTCGTCTTCAGCGCTCCCATTCCACCCCAGAAAAATAAACAAAATAAGTCAGCCATCTTTAACTGTAACCTACACCCTCATTAACTAATAGATTGATTATGTTCCAAATGGCACCCAATTCCCTTTATAGTGCACTACTTTAGACCAGGACCCATAGGGCTCTGGTCATAAGTGCACTATATAGGGAATAGGGTGCCAGTTGGGACGTACACATTTACTTTGACAGTAATATAGCAGAGTAGGTAGTGACGGAGTGTCTTGGCTCAGACCACAGGACAGAGAGAGAGAGAGAGAGAGAGAGAGAGACAGAAGGGAGAGAGAGAGAGAGGAGTGAGAGAGAGAGAGAGGAGTGAGAGAGTCATAGCTCTCCTTGCTTGTTCAGACATCATCCATTTAATATAGACAGAGCGAGAGACTTACAATACATACAGAGGGAAAGCGAGACAGGGAGATCGGGCAGAAACAAGACGGGAGGGGGAAACTGATTCGTTCCTCCTACAGAGTTACATGAAGACCAGTGACGTTGAGACTCAATAATGTATTTAGATACAGACACTGCCATACAGGTCAGGTTACATTGGTCTACTGGTCCATGGAAACTACACAGGCCTCCTGTCATGTCTGTCTCATACAACCGCTCACACACAGGTACACATGCATGCAAACACATCACTCATCTCTCTCGCACATTCTCTCTCACCCTAGCGTCGCATCAAACCCCCTGAACGCTAGGGTAACTGAACAAGTGCCTGTTTCACGGCTGCAACGTCCATTACCGGATCGTAATACCATCCATCCATCTTTCAGTCGGGGGGTGTGTGTGTGTGTGTGTGTGTGTAGGATGCCCATGGCATGTACAATGAGACAAGCCCCAGGCTCAGGTAAAAGGTTTTTCTATCCCTCAGTGTTTACCCTACTGTTAAATATAGATAAGACAAAACCCATAGGGTCCGCCCTCTCTTGGTTTCTGTTGAACCTTTGGATGTTCACAACCCTTAACGCCGCTTCAGGGTTCCTTTGCACTCCACCAAGGCGATTCACTGGTAAACACAAGTTCCCCCTGAAGTCGTCATCCTCTCTGTGACACACACACACACACACACAGACTCACAGAAAAACACAAGACGGAACCCCAGCCCAGTGTCTACGCTCTATCCTTCTGAGAGAGAAAAGGAGAGGGTGGTACAGAGGGAAAAAACAAGAGCACGTGCTCTCTTTGGGTCAGTTTGTGTTCATCATTTTTCTTTCAGAGAAAAACCAAGAGGTTGACCCCAAAAAAACAAAAGGACAGTTTCTCTTTCTGTGTGTTTGGGTTAGTACCCGGCAGGGACACTAGAGTCTGTGTCTATCCAAACGAGAGACTAACATAAGAAAAGAGAATGAGAGAGCACAGATCCCCTCCTTCCATCTCTCTATCCGGGCGGGTCAACATCCAGCAGGTACGTCCGCTATGAAGTCAAACTCATTCTGTCCCAGCCAGAGTTCAGGCAGCTCATTGGCCCGGTCCAACCCCAGCTCTATGACCAACGACATCAGAACCTCTTCATCCACCGGGTCAGAATCTATGATCCCGCCAGATCCACAACCCTGGTTCCCCCCTCCACCACCTCCAGGGGTACCCCCGACCAGCTGCCCAGCCGAACCCACCGTCGAGCCCCCAAACCCCCTCTGAGGCCCCGAGTTGGGCCCTGAGGCACCACTGCCTCCAGACAGACTCTGGTAGTGGGAGTTGAGTTTCTGGAGCTGCATGCTGGCGAGGAGGTGAGGGCTGGTCTGTAGGCAGAAGGGCTGTGGTTTGGAGAGGGATGGAGAGGTGGAGGAGGGAAAGGGGTCATCCCCGGGGGTCTTGGCGGTGACCGTCGTCCCAGGGTAGTGGAGCAGGGTGAGGGAGGATGGTGGAGGCTCGCGGTCCTTCATGACGACGTGGGCGGGGCTTGAAAACAGCAGTGAGGTCATCACCTGGGGACACCTGAGAAGGAGGAAGAAACTGTGTTACGATAACGTTATCAAACGGGAACACACCACCACACAAGGCGGAAGAGATGAGAGAGTACTGAAAACATACAGGATTATTCTGTTAACAAATGATGACATCATAGGGTTTAGATTAGAGTGATAAGCCTGCTTGGCTTTAACAGCCTGAAGTCAACTGCTTCACTAGGTTACCACTAGCCTATTCCAAACAGCGGATTGAGACATGGCCCTGCCTGGCTAAAAACAATGGTCTCATTTAATTGGGTGGTCACAATAAAACTAAAAAAAATATATATTTAGATGGGTCCCAGTGCAGAGAGACAGCACCTTATTCCCTATATAGTGCACTACTTTTGATCAGAGCCACTGCCCCTGACCATGTTCTCTAACGACAGTCAGTCAAAAGTAGTGCACTATGTAGGGAATAGGGTGCCATTTGGGATACAAAGTAAAGTACCATAGAGGCTCAGAGGGGACTGGCTGGCTGACTGGCTGGCTGGCTGACTGGGGGTTCATAATACGGTTTAAGAGATAACAGGACTTTTTAGGACTGAGTCACATGATGATACCGTACGTGCATATTATTTGTGCTGATCCCACTGCAGACCCCTTCCCGACACACACTCTGCTGACCCCCTTCCTGCCCCAGCCCATATTTATGGAGAGGGTAATTGCTACAGGCAGGCATGCAGCTACACTGGACCTAGAACACACCAGCATCTCATGAGCCCTGCCATTGACAGCTGTTGGGGATTTATCGCTGTGTGTGTGTGTGTGTGTGTGTGTTCTTCGCTCCTTTGTGTTCATTATTCATTGACTGATTACTGTCAGATTGCAGACTGAAATACTGTTAAAATGTATCCTTTGGAAGGAGACATTGGGCCCCGTTTAAAAAAAAAAAAAACTTTTCATGCATCCTTATGAAGGGGACATGGGCTACGTTCAATTGCATCCTTCTTCCTTCATAAGCCGTTCAAATGCATCATAGAAAGGAGAGACTTATGGTTACAGTTTTCTACAATCTCTTACATAACAAAAGTGGTAGTTGAGGCACTCAGTGAAACCATTAACTCATGAACCTGATCTTCAGACCAAGTCTGCAAAACTGCAAGCACATTATCTGCCTTACACTCAGTTTGCTAATTGTAAAACACACTTTTTGCAAAACACTTAACACAGTTCTCAACATTAGACATCATTCAAAACTAACAGGTCTTGTGTTTCGTTTGGAAAACACTGCCATTCCAAATGCCACACTCATTTCCTGATTACCTACACCCAGTGCTGACTTGTGAAAACACTTCTAACTAATTTCTTCACTTAGAAATCAGAGCTTGGGAACTATAAATAGTTTTCAGGTTGGCTTTCTTGGTTTGGACAACAATCAAGGCCAATTTTGGAGAGAGAGTGAGAGTAAAAGGGGGACGAGGACGACAAGCCTATTTGTTTATCTTCTACTAAATCACTGAAGCTGGAGACTCATATCTCCCTCACTAGCTTTAAGCACCTGCTGTCAGAGCAGCTCACAGATCACTGCACCTGTACATAGCCAATCTGTAAATAGCCCATCCAACTACCTCATCCCCATACTATATTTATTTATTAATCTTGCTCCTTCGCACCCCAGTATCTTTACTTGCACATTCATCTACTGCACATATACCATTCCAGTGTTTAATTGCTATATTGTAATTACTTCACCACCATGGCCTATTTATTGCCTTACCTCCCTTACCCTACCTCATTTGCACATACTATGTTGACTTTTTCTACTGTATTATTGACTGTATGTTTGTTTACTCCATGTTTAACTCTGTGTTGTTGTTTGTGTTGCACTGCTTTGCTTTATCTTGGCCAGGTCGCAGTTGTAAATGAGGACTTGTTCTCACCTGGCCTACCTGGTTAAATAAAGGTGAAATAAAATAAATAATACTGTATTTGTTTTGTCTCAGTGTTCATCCCGAAATCTGGAAAAAAATAATGTTTTGTGAAATAAAAAGTTTATTTCCCCCCCTTGTATTTCTGTTTATAGTATAAATATATACTGAATATGTATACATACTGTATATATTTGTGAACATACATGTACGTGTGAGTGCTATGACAAACTGCCGTGGACTCCACTGAACATGCAAAAGACACAAGGTAGTAGTGTTTTACATTTGTCACATCCGTGTGTAGTTGGCGTGTATAACAGCTAAGCAGTTCGCTGCACTCGCATTAACAGCTGCTAACCATTTTGAGAAGAGTTCAAATAGATTTGAATGAAGTGTTTGGTTTTGCAAGAGATGTGTGACGTTTTGCATGTTGTGTGTTTTGTGTGTAGACTCTCGAGAAAAGGAGCCATAGTCTCAAGTCATGTGGAAGCAACTGTCAAACACTGTCAATGCATTCTCCCTTAAACGAGACCATGGGCCGCATTCCAATACTTTAAAATGTATCCTTCTCATATCAATGATTACCTCAAGGAGGAAGAATGAGTTTTGTATTGATCAAATCCTATTGAAGTGGAAGGTTTCGTTCACTTAACCGTATTTTAACCTAGTGCCAAGATGACAAACTGTTTGTCGATTGATCGATCGACAGAGAGACAAATTTAGGCTATTCCACTAGTATGGCTGGTTTATTTTGCTTATAAACTAAGTCACACCATGTCAAACAATCACAGTAGAAGTTCCTTGATTACATTAATCACATTAGCCTCCGTGCGGACGTGGTTCGGACCTGAGCGTGAGCATGGAACCCCTCTGCTTCTAGCCAACAACTGCGGTGTCAATTACACAATTACCATGCCTGACGAGCCAATTAGAACGTCAACCGTTCAATATACACACACCTTGACCATATGTGGAGGCTGAGCATGGCCACATGTTTTATAGTAATTGAATCAACGCGTCTATAGGATGGAGAACACCGCACAAACATTCATAGCCAAACAGAATACCACTTTGTCAAAGTAACAAACGTTTTGACAAAGCCTCATTTTCTATCAAATGCCCATTTGGTAAAATAGGCTGAATAGTTTGCTAAAAAGTAATACTTTATGGAGATTAATGTTATAGAGTTCTGTAAATCGTCGTCAAAGATGTGCGTAAAATGCATGTAATTCACCAGTTCAAATGGGAGGCAAATCACAGAAAGGGCTAAAAATTAAATTTTAGGTTACATTATGGGAAGAGTTATTGGTAGCATTTGCCAAATAAGTTGACAAATTTCCCCTATTGCTCTGTGAAATCAAACAATTGTGAATAACTTCCATAAATATGTTTAAAACGGAACAATTAAAATAACATACCCTTTAGAAAGCCACTTTAAACACAGCTGCAGGTCCGTTTGAGGAAGGCAAAGAGCGGTAAATAAAAAGATAGTCAAAATGTATAACAATCGACTCCAACAGATCGCAGGACAACACCACACCCGTAAATGTTTGTTGTCAAAAACCTTGACAATTGTTGTGGTCTATATTTAGTAAGGAATCCACAGGTTCCTGTTGAGCCCTATAGCCATAAAGCAAACGGTTGGGTCAATATTGTCCCCGTGCTGCGTCTCTCCTCTCTCTCTCTCGCTCTGTGCGCAACTACAGACAGTCCGACTCCGGGAGAGTTCCCTCACTGTGGTTGTTACTGAATACAAGTGAGGCGCGTTTGTGGCGGGACACCATTTAAATCACGGCGTGGATTTGTAGAGGACTAGGACTGACGCACCACGGTTATCGCACAATAAACGGTTCATTCCAGTATCGGAGGATCCCATTTTCCGGAGTTTCGGTCCTGAAAGCGCTCTATGGAGGCAGATGTTTGATATTCTCAAGAGCGAGCGCTTGTATCTACAATCACAGATCAAATTCTATTATTGTCTATTATATTCTACTCCAAACAGACAACTCACTGATTATCATTCATGAGACAACGCACAGCCTCAACAAACTTCAATGAACTTGAAACAATAACTGTTGGTTTTCACGAGAAAAACAATGTTCACAGGAGGAACCAAATAGAAAACAGTGTGGATATGAGCCAATACGCACGCACGCACAATTGGCCTAGCCTATTGCGTAGCCCACCTGGAGAGACCGCTATGCTAACGTCTCATCATTAGGGTAGGCCTATTTCATATCTAATAGGTCATCTGTTACAACTGGCTATAGGTCAAATGACTCCAAATTATCTGCTAAAATAAAACAATGGTAGGGGATAGAGACCTAATAATTTCCCCAAACCTCGAGGTTATCGTCTAAGCATTTTTTTCATCCGTTTTAGCCTAAATAAATATCATATTTTGATTAATTCATTCTAAACAATATGCCTACGTCTCAATATAGTCAAAGAGAGAAAAGCAGAGAACAGGTGAAGCCAAGGCGCCTTAATTCCTTTTCAGTTAAAGGCTCACGAGCCTTTGTCTTTAGTCCCGTCAGCGCGCGGAGAAAGTTAACATGTAGATGAGGCTCGAGCATGATGTATGGAAGTTCGTGGAGTCTTCCCCCGTGGGAAAACAGTATGCAAATGAGATTAACGGTTTTCAAGTTCCCTTCTAACGTAAAACTAGGCAAAATGGGTAAACACACAGAACGACCGACGTACGCACACATTAACGTCACCTTGACGTTTTCAATGAGTCTGCTATGGGATCATTTTAGTAAGCCTCCCATAGAAGTATAGCCTAAGCAAATATAAGTTGATAACACAATAGACTTTCCACCGAACTTTTATCTACTGTTATCTTTTATCTAAAACGTCAACTGATGTCCTATTCAAATAATGATGCCATGCCACTCTGGAGGGAAACATGATGTTTTGCATAAAATGTCGTTGGGAAGTCCTGATGGAGTCAGTCTAGTCGCCACACGGGACAGGGCAGGCAGGTGTGCTATTCAACGGCATGAATGGAGAACATAGAGAGATGGGAGTTTGATTTCAGGCAGGGGAGGAGAGGAAACATTATATGGGCTCTGAGAGTTTCTTTAGAGTAAATATTCATTGAAGTGGGTTGATAAACTTGTTTTTTTGGATGGCATGGCACAAGACATTGGTGACTACGCTTTAAGATGTTTCTCCTAAAAGAAGAAATCTAAGAAGTTCTCAAGAAGTTTCGATTAGAAAAAGAAAAAAAAAATTAAGGAAACAGTTATTTAAAAGGTTCTCCTGTTTTGGTCTCCTTAAGGGGTGTTTTGGGGGAGGAATACTGAACCACACTGCTCTCATGTCTAAGTTCATTCGTTCATTTGTGCAACAGCCGTTTAAAAGAGAGCGTTTCAATCACAGTGCCAGTTCTAGACCATTTCAACTGGGGGTGCCAAGCTGGGGCCAGTTGTACTGTTAGAGGGGCCAGTTACATTAGATGTTATTGTTGTCATATCGTTGTCTTCACTGCGTTGCAGGCGTTAGCAGGCAAAAGACCATGTCCCTCTAGTAAATGTGTGGGTTTAATTAGTGTTCCGCGTTGCCACTGTCTAATAATGGATGTAAAAAAAGAACGATAGCAAAAATTTGTTATGCAAAAATTATTTAGGGGGTCCAAAATTGTTGTCACAGGGGCACTGCCCCCCCCCCCCCGCCCCCTCCCCAGAACCACCAGTGTTCAATCAGTTCCATCTTTCTTATTAACCCATAAACACACTAATGACTTTCACACCTTTCACATTCACTCCGAGGAAAACCACAAGGCTGACCACGGCATCCATAGTGTGTGTGAGTGGGTGTGTGTTCTGGCCATGGTGTTTAAATGAAATCCATAAAGATCACAGACACAACCTTACAACTTCTGTTCCATACATGGAAACCACTTTGATTCACCACTCCTAGTCTACATCTCAAATTGCACCCTATTCCCTTTCTAGGGCACTACCCATAGGGCTTTGGTAAAAGGTAGTGCACTACTCATAGGGCTCTGGTCAAAAGTAATGCACTACCCATAGGGCTCTGGTCAAAAGTAGTGCACTACCCATAGGGCTCTGGTCAAAAGTAATGCACTACCCATAGGGCTCTGGTCAAAAGTAGTGCACTACCCATAGGGCTCTGGTCTAAAGTAGTGCACTACCCATAGGGCTCTGGTCTAAAGTAGTGCACTACCATATGGGCCCTGGTCTAAAGTAGTGCACTACCTATAGGGCTCTGGTCAAAAGTAGTGCACTAGATGGAAAGGGGTGCCATTTGGAACTCAGCTGTCAGTTTGGTGTCAGTTTGGTGTCAGTTTGGTGTCAGTTTCCTCTCAGGGTGTTATTGAAGCTCACGTAAAAAAAAGAAGACTATTTAACATCAACATACTCAAAACATGTTATTTACACCATATAATACAGATTGTATTTTATAATAAAACTTTTAAAAAGATTTTAATGCTGAGGATGATTTTAATGCTGAGGATGATTTTAATGCTGAGGATAATCTTTATGCTGAGGATGATTTTAATGCTGAGGATAATCTTTATGCTGAGGATGATTTTAATGCTGAGGATGATTTTAATGCTGAGGATGATTTTAATGCTGAGGATAATCTTTATGCTGAGGGTGATCTTCATGCTGAGGATGATTTTAATGCTGAGGATGATTTTAATGCTGAGGATGATTTTATTCATGCTGAGGATGATCTTTATGCTGAGAATGATTTTAATGCTGAGGATGATTTTATTCATGCTGAGGATGATCTTTATGCTGAGAATGATTTTAATGCTGAGGATGATTTTATTCATGCTGAGGATGATCTTTATGCTGAGAATGATTTTAATGCTGAGGATAATCTTTATGCTGAGGATGATTTTATTAATGCTGAGGATAATCTTTATGCTGAGGATGATTTTATTAATGCTGAGGATGATCTTTATGCTGAGGATGATCTTTATGCTGAGGATGATTTTATTAATGCTGAGGATGATCTTTATGCTGAGGATAATCTTTATGCTGAGGATGATTTTATTAATGCTGAGGATGATCTTTATGCTGAGGATAATCTTTATGCTGAGGATGATTTTATTAATGCTGAGGATGATCTTTATGGTGAGGATGACCTTTATGCTGAGGATGATCTTTATGCTGAGGATGATTTTAATGCTGAGGATGATCTTTATGCTGAGGACGATTTCAATGCTGAGGATGACCTTTATGCTGAGGACGATCTTTATGCTGAGGACGATCTTTATGCTGAGGACGATCTTTATGCTGAGGATGATTTTAATGCTGAGGACGATCTTTATGCTGAGGATGATTTTAATGTTGAGGATGATCTTTATGCTGAGGATGATTTTAATGCTGAGGATGATCTTAATGCTAAGGAATGTCTTCATATTTTTGTGAAACTCTCCACCAGATCGAGTCTGTTTTTGTATCTATCCAGGGGGTGTTAACATGTTACCATAGAGCAGGGTTTCCCAGACTCGTTCCTTGGGCCCCTCCTGGTTACACGTTTTGGTTTTTGCCCCAGCACTACACAGCTGATTCAAATAATCTAAGCTTGATGAGTTGGTTATATCAATCAGCTGTGTAGTGCTAGGGAAAAACCCAATGGAGTAACACGAGCCCCCATCATGTCTCCTTTACCCGTTTAACACAAATAATATGCAACATATATATTTTTTCACCTTTATTTAACCAGGTAGGCCAGGTGAGAACAAGTTCTCATTTACAACTGCGACCTGGCCAAGATAAAGCAAAGCAGTGTGACACAAACAACACACAGTTACACATGGGATAAACAAACGTACAGTCAGTAACACAATAGAAAAATCTGTATACAGTGTGTGCAGATGTAGTAAGGAGGTAAGGCAATAAGTAGGCCATAGTGGCAAAGTAATTACAATTTAGCAATTTACACTGGAGTGATATATGTGCAGATGAGGATGTGCAGGTAGAAATACTGGTGTACAAAAGAGCAGAAAAACAATAACAAATATGGGGATGAGGTAGGTAGTTGGTTGGATGGGCTATTTACAGATGGGCTGTGTACAGCTGCAGCGATCGGTAAGCTGCTCTGACAGCTGATGCTTAACGTTAGTGAGGGAGATATAAGTCTCCAACTTCAGTGATTTTTGCAATTCGTTCCAGTCATTGGCAGCAGAGAACTGTAAGGAAAGGCGGCCAAAGGAGATGTTGGCTTTGGGGATGACCAGTGAAATATACCTGCTGGAGGGCGTGCTACGGGTGGGTGTGCTATGGTGACCAGTGAGCTGAGATAAGGTGGGGCTTTACCTAGCAAAGACTTGTGATGACCTGGAGCCAGTGGGTTTGGCGACGAATATGTAGCGAGGACCAGCCAACGAGAGCACACAGGTTGCAGTGGTGGGTAGTATATGGGGCTTTGGTGACAAAACAGATGGCACTGTGATAGACTGCATCCAATTTGCTGAGTAGAGTGTTGGAGGCTATTTTGTAAATGACATCGCCGAAGTCAAGGATCGGTAGGATAGTCAGTTTTACGAGGGTATGTTTGGCAGCATGAGTGAAGGAGGCTTTGTTGCGAAATAGGGAGTAAATTCTAGATACAATTTTGGATTGGAGATGCTTAATGTGAGTCTGGAAGGAGAGTTTACAGTCTAGCCAGACACCTAGGTATTTATAGTTGTCCACATATTCTAAGTCAGAACCGTCCAGAGTGGTGATGCTAGTCGGGCGGGCGGGTGCGGGCAGCGATCGTTTGAAGAGCATGCATTTCGTTTTACTAGCATTTAAGAGCAGTTGGAGGCCACGGAAGGAGTGTTGTATGGCGTTGAAGCTCGTTTGGAGGTTTGTTAACACAGTGTCCAAGGAAGGGCCAGATGTATAGAGAATGGTGTCTTCTGCGTAGAGGTGGATCAAAGAATCACCCGCAGCAAGAGCAACATCATTGATATATATATCCCCACCCTACATGTTTCCCAGACCTTTATATCAAATCAAATCAAACCAAATTTCATTGGTCTCATACACGTGTTCAGCAGATGTTATTGCGGGTGTAGCAAAATGCTTGTACACAATTTTTTCTTGCCTAATAATGTAAGAAATAATACATTAAAAAAAACAAAATACTGCCAAGTTTCCTAAGAGCTAGAAGCACCGCAGCCCTCTCTGTACATCTATTAGTGTAATATTACATCCCCTAACTATGGAACAAAAAGTTTAGTTCAGATTCTGGGCCATGTAATCTTAATCAGAATTCATTATGATCTGAAAGGCAAAACTCTTACGCTGAGCCGCTTTGTGAATACGGGAATAGCCCAACCCACCTCCCCAAAGCTTAGAAAAGAACACAGACTGAAACAGAAACAGACCAGCAAACACCAAACAGGCAACATTAGCACCCTACCTTCGTCAGTCCCCCACATTAAAACATCCCTCTGGAAACATTGTTTTCCAACATCTCTCCTCTCCACACACACACAGCTCCAACATTAGCCTGGCCCGATGTCTGTGTGTGTTCATTACCCCAGGAGGACCTGATTGGAAACATGAGACAGAGACGCCGATCTTAAACCACATTCTTCAGATTCCCTATAAACAACAAAGGGGAGGGAAGGGAGGAGGGATTGAGGGACGGGAGGAGGGATGCAGGGACGGGAGGAGGGATGGAGGGACGGGAAAAGGGATTGAGGGACAGGAAAAGGGATTGAGGGACGGGGGGAGGGATGAGGGACGGGAAAAGGGATTGAGGGACGGGAAAAGGGATTGAGGGACGGGAGGAGGGCTTGAGGGACGGGAAAAGGGATTGAGGGACGGGA
>QNTS01003122.1:82029-106584 GCA_003317085.1 Hucho hucho
TCTGGCTTATTTCTCTGGCCTATTTCTCTGGCCTGTTTCTGGCTTATTTCTCAGGCCTATTTCTCTGGCCTATTTCTCTGGGCTATTTCTCTGGGCTATTTCTCTGGCCTATTTCTCTGGCTTGTTTCTCTGGCCTATTTCTCTGGCTTGTTTCTCTGGCCTATTTGTCTGGCCTAATTCTCTTGCCTAATTCTCTTGGCTATTTCTCTGGGCTATTTCTCTGGCCTATTTCTCTGGGCTATTTCTCTGGCTTATTTCTCTGGCTTATTTCTCTGGCCTATTTCTCTGGCTTGTTTCTCTGGCCTATTTCTCTGGCTTGTTTCTCTGGGCTATTTCTCTGGCCTAATTCTCTTGGCTATTTCTCTGGGCTATTTCTCTGGGCTATTTCTCTGGCCTATTTCTCTGGCCTATTTCTCTGGGCTATTTCTCAGGCCTATTTCTCTGGCTTATTTCTTCATTTCTTAATCCTTATGATCTTCCATCGTTCCTTTCACAGATTGACCTCTAACATATGATACCTGAGGGACCTGTGCCTTCAGTCAGTCTTTATCTAGGGTATTCTATGTACAGTCTTCAACAACCACCCTGCTTGTCCCCCACACACACCAAACCAAGACATTCTGTACACTACGTCTACCCCGTCATATCTGAACGGTCGGGGTGACTGTTAGGGTCAAAGGACGTCTCTTTTTGCAAAGTCACTAGTCCTCCGTCTATGTGTGTGTGATGGTCTGAAAGGAGGCCCGGTCGATAGCCCCTAACCCTGGGTCTGGCTCAGGGTGGTTAGGGGTCTGTCCTGGCTGATGGGGCCCAGAGAGGTTGCAGCCAGCTGAGGAAGGGGACAAGGAGCTTTGGCTTCTCTCTGGGACTCATGTAGAACAAAGTGCTTTGTGTTTTCCCTTCTCTTTGTACCTCACGTTGCTTGGTCATCGTGGGTAAACATTCCTCTCTTGTGTACACACTATGACAGATACGAACACACACACACAGAAACGAAAACACGCACATAGATACAAACACACACACATATAGATACAAACACACGCATAGATACGAACACACAAACACACACACAGATACAAACACACACACACACACATAGATATGAACAGACACAAATAGATAAGAACACACACACACATAGACACAAACACACACACACACATATATATAAACACACACACAGATAAGAACACACACACATAGATACGAACACACACATAGATAAAAACACACACAGAGATACGAACACACACAGACATAAGAACACACACACAGAGATGCTACAAGTCCCTCTCTCAACTCTCTCCATCCTTGTCTCTCTCTCTCTCTGTCTTTCTCTCTCTCTCCTCTCTCCTTCCTTGTCTTTCTCTCTCTCTCTCTCTCCTCCTCTCTCCTCCTTGTCTCTCTCTCTCTCCTCCTTTCTCCTTCCTTGTCTTTCTCTCTCTCTCCTCCTCTCTCCTTCCTTGTCTTTCTCTCTCCTCCTCTCTCCTCCTTGTCTTTATCTCTCTCTCCTCCTCTCTCCTCCTTGTCTTTCTCTCTCTTTCATCCTCTCTCCTTTCTTGTCTTTCTCTCTCTCTCATCCTTGTCTTTCTCTCTCTTTCCTCCTCTCTCTCTCCTTCCTTGTCTTTCTCTTTTTCTCTCTCCTCCCCTCTCCATCCTTGTCTTTCTCTCACTTTCCTCTCTCCTTCCATGTCTTTCTATCTCTCTCTCCTACCTTGTCTTTCTCTCTCTCTCCACCTCTCTCCTACCTTGTATTTCTCTCTCTCTCCTCCCCTCTCCATCCTTGTCTTTCGCTCTCTCTCTCCTCCTCTCTTCCTTGCCACAGCAGCCCAGAGTTCAATAGTGTGCAGACACAGTAACAGTGGCAGGAGGTAGCTGGCTGAGTGGAGTGTGTGTGTGTGATTCCCAGAGCAATAGGGACAAAAGAGGGGAGACCTTTGGTTGTGTTTGAGTGTGTGTGTGTGTGTGTGTGTGTGTGTGTGTGTGTGTGTGTGTGTGTGTGTGTGTGTGTGTGTGTGTGTGTGTGTGTGTGTGTGTGTGTGTGTGTGTGTGTGTGTAATGGTGTGTTTGTGTGGGTAATGGTGTGTGTGTGTAACGGTGTGTGTGCGTGTGTGTGTGTTATAGCAGCTGGTTAGTCTTGTTTGAGTTGGGGCCTTCTTAATGACGTTAAAGGTCGTATGAGGTTACAGCCTGACCTGGCAGAGAGGAAACAAGAGTAGTCTTTATCATGGCCAACACACTACAGAAAGACCCTCTGTCTCAGAGAGGATTCTTTATCATGGCCAACACACTACAGAAAGACCCTCTGTCTCAGAAGAGATAGATACCTACCCCTCACTGTACATGGAAAATCTCTCTCTACCTCTATCCCTCCCCCTCTCC
This sequence comes from Hucho hucho, assembly GCA_003317085.1. Classification (NCBI taxonomy): domain Eukaryota; kingdom Metazoa; phylum Chordata; class Actinopteri; order Salmoniformes; family Salmonidae; genus Hucho; species Hucho hucho. The sequence continues at coordinate 84,415 of QNTS01003122.1, forward strand.
CTCTCTCTCCTTGTCCCCCTCCCTCCCTCCCTCTCTCCCTCTCTAATTATTTGGGAATTCACCAAAAAGAAACTGCCCCTCCCCCCCAGAATAAAATACACAAGGTTCCTCTAAGAATACAGAAAAAGATAAGGAGAGAGAGAGAGGGAGAGCAAGGAGAAGAGAGAAAGAAGCACAGAGACCCTCTCTGTCAGGTCTAAAGGGGACAGAGTGGTATTGTTCCCCCTCCTTCCCTTCATCCCTCCTGATTCACCTGGAAACAAACCCCTTTATTGAGGGCCGGCGGCCATCTTTGATTAGAGGGAATGACTCAGCGAAGACGGACCACAAGGTGTGTGTGTTTGTTAGGGGCTGTGCTATGTAGTCCTACCTCGTGGTCAGGTATCTCAGAGGCCAGTGTTTGTCCCAGGATGGACACAGTCAGGTATGTCCAACAACGAGTCGTGTTGACTAGGTTATACCCTCCTAGAGAGAGGGGGCGGGAGGGGGAGAGAGAGGGGGAGGGAGATAAAGAGAGCGAGAGAGGGGGGGGAGAGAGAGAGAGAAAAAGAGAGCAAGAGAGGGGGGAGAGAGAGCGAGAGAGGGAGGAGGGATAGAGAGAGGAGGAAGTGAGTGAGCGAAAGAGAGCGAGAGAGAAAGAGGGGGGAGGGGGAGAGAGAGAAAGAGAGTGAGAGAAAGAGAGAGAGAGAGGGGAGGAGGGGAGGGAGAGAGAGAGAGAAAGAGAGTGAGAGAGAGACAGAGAGGTGAGGAGGGGAGTGAGAGAGAGAGAGAGAGATAAGGAGGGGAGGGGAGGGAGAGAGAGGTGAGGAGGGGAGGGGAGGGAGGGAGAGAATGAAGGGGAGAAAAGTAGTAGAGAGAGATCAGGAGAGCAAGAAAAAAAGAGATGAGGGAGAGAGTAAGGGTGGAAAACTAGAAGGATTGTAGTGTGTGTGTGTGTGTGTCAGACGTACCTCCTCCCAGTGGTAGTGTGGGTAGGTACCAGTCTAGTACGTGTCGTAAACACTGTGCCACCCTTACAGGGGTCATGTTGAAGCCATGGTGTCAACTCCCAACTGTTTCCGGGTTAAACAATGCCTGCACCTCCTTCATCACACTGATGATGACAACAACAATCACACCTTTAGTAGTTAATATATCATAGTATATGCTGTAAAATAATCTGACTATAACAATTACAATCATTACAGACTGACAACTTAATCCAATGCAATATGTAATCTAACATATAAACCATAGAATGGACAATGTTATAATTTTACTAAACAAAAACATGAGTATTTTCTCTGCAGTTGCAAAACCTCAACAGAACAATGAACATGCAACCCTAGCGTTTTTAAATGTTACTGACCATGTTAAGCGTTACGGAAATGGTTTTGTCTCAAAGAGGCCCTGTCCTGTACTTTGGGTTTACCTGGAAATGTCTGTCGTCTTTGATGCCATCATCCAGAGGGACGTTGACGGCGTACCTTTACCCAGCCCTTTGTCACCCAGAGGGACGTTGACGGCATACCTTTACCCAGCCCTTTGTCACACAGGTCTCCAGTACCTACAACAGGGTGGTAGGGTTAATATGGGTGTGTGGGATCCCTTTAGAGGTAAAACTTCCACACCTGAGAGAAATATGACATTATTCTCTAAAAATACACAGTAATGTATCTTATTGACAGACCAAAAATTACAATCAACATTGATGAAACTTTTGTATCCACTTACAGTATAGAGAGAGAGAGAGAGAGAGAGAGAGAGAGAGAGAGAGAGAGAGAGAGAGAGAGAGAGAGAGATAAAGGCCCAGACAGAGAGAGAAACAGGCCCAGACAGATGCAGAGACAAGAGGGTAAGAGACAGAGAGAAAGACAAGGATAGGAAGTGAAGTGAGAGAGTGTGAGGACAGACAGTATCAACAGTTAGAGGACCTCCAACTAACGTGATTTATTCAACAACATTCAACTGTTTTTCTAATATAAATCACTCATCAGCATTTCCCCTGGTCCTTCCCCTGTCCTCTTACTTCTTGGCATGGTGCCAGCCTCTTGACCAGTTGATGGCCATCTCACCCCTCTTATCCAGCAGGCACTGGGGGGCTGTCAGGGTGCACCACCCACCGCTGCAGCATAGTCAGAGATACCCTCCACCACCCAGTCATAACCTGGGAAGAGGAATGGGGGGGGGGTATAGGGGGAGGGAGAAGGAGAAGGAAAGGGATGGAGTTTGGATGGAGAGGGAGGAAAGAGAGATGGAGGGAGGCAGAGATAAGGTAAAGGACAGAGGAAGAGATGGAAAAGGAGAAGGGGGAGAGAGAGAGAGGTAGAGAGAGAGAGAGAGTGGTAGAGAGAGAGAGAGAGACAACGGGTGAGAGGGAGGAGAAGTGAGAGTGACAAAGGCCGAGAGAGAGAGGAAAGATGGGAGGAAGGACCAGACAGAGGTGTGGAGGAGAAACAAAGGGAGGAAGAGAGAGGCGGAAGAGAAGGAGAGACAATGAAAAGGAAGGGTGTTGGAGGGGGACATGGAGAGATGGATAAGACAGAGAAAACACATATGGTGAGATTGAGCAGTTTTTCTAAGAGAAAGCAGAAGATGAGTGTTGGCAGAAGATGAGTGTTCCCCATCCAACGATACCAGACTGGGGTTGTATCCTTCCTACAGGCTCCCACCCACAGACCTAGATAACATCAGTAACCGATGAGGGCTGTCAGCATCAATCTGTTATTCATATCTTCAAATATATAACTGGAGGGATTTTAATGTAGATCTTTAGTGAGTTGTCAATCAACCTTTTGCCCAGTGGAGGCAATGGAACGTAGGTCCTTTTTATGGGGTGTTAGAGCACCCTCTACTGCCAGAAAAACAACATTACATGACATTACAATGATACTCTCTCCCTCTCTTTCTCGCTCTCATTTATTGATGTCTGTCAAACTAAGCTCCAGGGACCCCGTCCTTCCCTCGTCTCTTACCCAGGCCAAAGTGGGGGTCCTCATTGTCTCCGTCCTGGCTGATTTTGTGGAGGTGCTCCAGGTAGGTGTCTGTGTGGAACTTGGCCATCTCCTCAATGGTCGCAACATGGGGCTTCACAACACTGAGAGAGATAGATGGAACACAGACACTGATAGACTGTTCCAAAGCATTCTATTTACTTAGCTAACACAGAGTTCTGGAACTGTTCTACAGAGTTCAATTCAATTCAATTTCAATTCAAGGGGCTTTATTGGCATGGGAAACATATGTTAACATTGCCAAAGCAAGTGAAGTAGATAATATACAAAAGTGAATTATTGAACTGTTCTACAACTGCAGGTAGAGCTCAGAATGGGGTACTGGCATTGGAATGGGGTACTGGCATTGGAGCAAAATGGTAGCTAGCTTTTTGATTGAATCTTTAAACTAAAAGAATAACTACAACTTCTCAAACATCCACAATCTATGAGAAACAAGCACCAAGTTCAGTTGGTTAGCTAAGGTAATGGTTGCCTAAAGATACCGACCCTTCCGTTACACTTCTTTACACTGTGCTGCTCTGGGGTCGGAACACAATCGTGGTTACTTTAAGACACCAATGAAACCGGCATGAGATAAAGGTCGGAAAATGTACCATAATGCAGGGATGGGATATGCCACTGTACTCCAAATTTGACCTTTATCCACACTGATACATCAAGAAATACTGCTTGTTTTCCTGGAAAACTGCCCTTTTCATCCTTATGCTAGCTAGCAATAGCCACCGCAGCCATTTTGAAATGGCTGTGTCAGTCAATCAGCTCCTTTGTGCCATTCCATAATGGCTGCTGTGTTTACTGTTAGCCTGCATGAGGACAAAAAGGGCAGTATTTCAATCTTCTCGATGGAGCAGTGTGGATAATAGTAAAATGTGTAGTACAGAGGCACCTGCTGTCTCTAACTCTGAATGATCGGCTATGAAAAGCCAACTGACATTTACTCCTGAGGTGCTGACCTGTTGCACCCTCTACAACCACTGGGATTATTATTATTTGACCCTGCTGGTCATCTATGAACGTTTGAACATCTTGGCCATGTACTGTTATAATTTCCACCCGGCACAGCCAGAAGAGGACTGGCCACCCCTCAGAGCCTGGTTCCTCTCTAGGTTTCTTCCTAGGTTCTGGCCTTTCTAGGGAGTTTTTCCTAGCCACCGTGCTTCTACACCTGCATTGCTTGCTGTTTGGGGTTTTAGGCTGGGTTTCTGTACAGAACTTTGTGACATCAGCTGAAGTAAAAAGGGTTTTTATAAATAAATTTGATTGATTGATTGATCCCATCCCTGCATTGAGGTACGTTTTCTGGCCCATATATCGCACGGGCTCCATGGAGTCTTAATGTAACCACGATTGCGTTTCGACCCCAGTGCAGCATAGTGTAAACAAGCATAACGGTAGGGTCAGTATATTGTAGCAAAGGTACTGGTTAATTTATCTACAGTGCCTTCAGAAAGTATTCACACCCCTTGACTTTTCCACATTTTGTTGTTGATCATTACTAAATAGACATTTTCAAGTATTGCCATAGATCTTCAAGCCGATTTAAGTCAAAACTGTAGCTAGGCCTCTCAGGAATATTCAATGTCATCTTGGTAAGCAACTCCAGTGTGTTAGGGCTTGTGTTTTTGGTTGTTGTCCTGCTGAAAGGTGAATTTGTCTCCTAGTGTCTGTTGGAAAGCAGACTGAACCAGGTTTTCCTCTAAGATTAGGGAGGTAAGGCAATAAATAAATTATTACAAATTAGCATTAACACTGGAGTGATAGATGTGCAGATGATGATGTGCAAGTAGAGATATTGTGGTGCAAAAGAGCAAAAATAAATAACAGTATGGGGGATGAGGTAGTTGGATGGGCTATTTACAGATGGGCTGTGTATATGTGCAGTGATCGGTAAGCTGCTCTGACAGCTGATGCTTAAAGTTAGAGAGGGAGATATGAGTCTCCAGCTTCAGTGATTTTTGCAATTTGTTCCAGTCATTGGCAGCAGAGAACTGGAAGGAAAGGCGGCCAAAAGAGGAGTTGGCTTTGTGTAATGTTTACTGTACATTTTTTATTTCACTTTTGTTCATTATGTATTTCACTTGCTTGCAAACATTTGTTTCCCATGCCAATAAAGCCCTTCAATTGAAATTGAATTGAAAATTGAGAGGCACTCTGCGGAAAATCTGTCTCCATCCAGCAGGTGACGTTTTTTCGTTGTTTCTCCGACCAAACAAGGAGTTTTTGTATGGAGGTCAATGAGAGTGTCGAATTTGGTTAACAAAAAAAATGAATGGCTTATTTGTTACGTGAGGTTTATTTGACCAAATAGAAGTTTCGGAATGTTTCAGATTTTACGAGTGTACTGATAAAAGTAGGACACATCCTGGCAACTCTGAGAAAAAACACTTTATATTGGGGTTGTCTCGAGATGGCTACGTATATTCATGACATATTTCTCAACTGAATACAGGCGGTTGACGTCAAAAAACTCTCATCAAATATAAGAAATGGATTGCAGTATGAAATGTAGCCACCAATACAAAGAAAGGTTTTGCGGGAGCTACAAATTGTAAACACATTTATGCACAACATTTGAGAGAAATACGCTTTTGTCATTATGGAACAGTTCTGGGATATTTTATTTCAGCTCATGAAGCATGGGACCAACACTTTACATGTTACGTTTATATTTTTGTTAAAGTATACTATAGCTTTCCTCTGGCTACACCATGGTGCTACCCTCTAGAGTGCTGTTTAGGCTACTGTAGACATTGCAAAACAGTGCGTTTTAATCAATTATTTGGTGACGTAAATATATTTACTGTAGTTTTATCTAAAAAGAATACATTTTTTAAATGTTTCACTATTTTTAATTTTATGAAATCCACTGAGAATGGTCCTTCCTTCATCCTCTGAGGAGCCTCCACTTTTGTATATATTATTCCACATTTTTCATGTTTGATCTATTGTCTTTTCACAAGGTCTATTTATTGTTTAAGCTCCGGACAAGCTTTAAGCAAATGCCAAAAGAATCTCAGAATTCAACTGGGTCTGCACATTCTCCAGTGTTCTAACCATCTGCAAAGAACAGGCACACCACCGGGTGCTGGTCCTCATTTTCATTTTTTTATTTCCCCTCTTGTGGACTCCACCTTGCCTTGCCGTGGTGTAGTGGCTTTGTTGCTTCAGCGGGAACAATAACTCTCCTGTATGTATGTACAGTGCCTTCAGAAAGTCTTCACACAATGTTACAAAGACTTGTCCCTTATGAAGTTACAGTGAAAACAGGGCTAGACTTGCAAACACTGAAAATTCTTACAATAGCCTACCTTTCCTCAATACAACTTTATCTGAAAAATCTTTTGATAAAAAGTTGAAAATTACCAGTGTACAGAAAGTATATGCACAGACTTACCTCGTGAATTATACGAGTCGCCTGGATTTGATGTTCCAACCCGTAAATTCTGCGAGCTTGCTGCCTTGTCCTTCCCCTAATAACACCTGGAAGGGATTGGACTTTAGTCCCGACATGGGCCTTCCGTGTAACGGTTAAGAAAAATTTGACATTTCCCCTGTACTGCAATGTTGTTGCAAGTGCTACAGATTCCATTGTAGCCTACAGCTATTTCCAATTTGTTTACATACACTATTTGTTTTGACTTGTTTTTAAATGTTTTTAGGAACAAGTGGTCTAGTAGGTAACATATCCATCATTAATATTTTCTGCTTCATAACACATTGTATTACAGTGCCATCAGAAAGTGTTCATACCCCTTGACTTATTCCACATTTTGTTGTGTTACAGCCTGAATTCAAAATGGATTACATAGATTTGTTTTCTCACCCATCTACACATAATGACAAAGATGAACACATGTTTTTTTAAATGTTTTACAAATTTATTGAAAATTAAATACACAAATATTCTATTTTACATTAAGTATTCACACCCCTGAGTCAATACACGTCAGAATCACCTTTGGCAGTGAATACAGCTGTGAGTCTTTCTGGGTAAGTCTAAGAGATTTGCATACCTGGATTGTACAATATTTGCACATTGTTCTTTTAAAAATTCTTCAAGCTCTGTCAAGTTGGTTGTATTTTATTAGAGATCCCCATTAGCTGGTGCCAAGGCAGCAACTACTATTCCTGGGGTCCAAACACATCAAGACACTTACATTGTACATAAAACAAACGATAAAACAGTACACCACATAACATTGCTACACATCCTCAACACAAATTGTACAATACAACAATACCACAATGTACTATGTATGTGTGTAGAGTGTGTGTGTTAGCACCTGCATGCTTGTGTGTCTCTTCACAGTCCGCGCTGTTCCATAAGTATTTAAAAAAAATCGGATTCTACTGCTTGCATCAGTTACCTGTTGTAGAATAGAGTTCCATGTAGTTAAGAAGGCAGAGCAGCGCTTTATTACGGACAGACTTCTCCCCATTTTAGCTACTGTTGTATCAACATGTTTTGACCATGGACAGTTTACATTCCAGGGTTACTTCAAGCAGTTTAGTCACTTCCTCAATTACCACATTATTTATTACAAGATTTAGTTGAGGTTTAGGGTTTAATGAATGATTTGTTCTAAAAACAATGCTTTTAGTTTTAGAAATATTTAGGACTAACTTATACCTTGCCACCAAATCTGAAACTAACTGCAGCTCTTTGTTAAGTGTTGCAGTCATTTCAGTCGCTGTGGTAGCTGACATGTATAGTGTTGAGTCATCCGCATACATAGACACACTGGCTTTACTCAAAGCCAGTTGCATGTCGTAAGTAAAGATATTTAAAAGTAAGGGGCCTGGACAGCTGCCCTGGGGAATTACTGATTCTAACATGCCAAGAATGTGCAAAGCTGTCATCAAGGCAAAGGGTGGCTACTTTGAAGAATCTCAAATATATTTTGATTTGTTTAACACATTTTTGGTTACTACATGATTCCATATGTGTTATTTCATAGTTTTGATGTCTTCACTATTATTCTACAATGTAGAAAATAGTAAAAATATAGAAAAACCCTGGAATTAGTAGGTGTCCAAACTTTTGACTGGTACTGTATGTGTTACAATTCTACACTTCAACAGTGTTTACCAATCCTGGTCCTGTGACATCAATGGTTACACATTGTAACTCTGCAATGGACTGGAACACGATTTGACTAGTTAAAAGGTTAATTTGTAATTCGTATATACTGGACCAGAATTTCAAAAAAATAAACTAGGTGGTTCGAGCCCTGAAAGCTGTTTGGCTGACAGCCGTGGTATACCAGGGGTATGACAAAACATGTATTTTTACTGCCCCTAATTACATTGGTAACCAGTTTATAATAGCAATAAGGCACCTCAGGGTTTGTGGTATATGGCCAATATACCACGGCTAAGGGCTGTATCCCGGCACTCTGCATTGCATCGTGCATAAGAACAGCCCTTAGCCTTGGTATGTTGGACATACACCATACCTCCTTGGGCCTTATTGCTTAAGTACACTACACTTCCTATGCATCATGTAAATCCTCTAAAACAGGTTTCTCTCAATATTGAATTTCCTTTATCTGCACTGATCTAAGGACACAAGATAGGTATTGTATTTCCTAAAATTTAATTTCAACCAGTAGGGAATGTGAAACGTTTTATTATCAATACGAGTTCAATCTGTAGTTTAATGCACATCTGGTGTGTATTGTAAAAACAGAGGAAGAAAGAGAGGGTGGGGAGAGAGGTGTGTGAGAGTGTCAAAGACAGAAAGGGAAAAGTGATAAGAACAGAGGAGTAGGGAAGACAGCATATGATTCATGAATTACACTGCTACTAAACTTCCTATTTTCTCATGTCATCACAATTACATAATAGTGTCTCTAGTGGTGTCTCCTAACCAGCCTTGGGTCCCCAGTTGGCCCGCGGGTTACCTTAGAGCGGGTGAGGTGGCGATGACGGGACTGGGGGTTGGCATCCTCTCTCACATCAAAACATACTTGCAGATGAGAGAGATGGAGGGAGAGATAATAAAAAAAACAAGGCTTAATCAGTCAGTCATAATCATCAGGAGGTGAAACATAAAACTGACCTACCCTCTGTAGTTCCTTGCGGTCAGAGGCCGAGCAGTTGCCATACCAGGCAGCGATGCAACCAGTCAAGATGCTCTCGATGGTGCAGCTGTAGAACCTTTTGAGGATCTGAGGACCCATGCCAAATCTTTTCAGTCTCCTGAGGGGGAATAGGTTTTGTTGTGCCCTCTTCACGACTGTCTTGGTGTGCTTGGACCATGTTCGTTTGTTGGTGATGTGGACACCAAGGAACTTGAAGCTCTCAACCTGCTCCACTGCAGCCCCGTCGATGAGAATGGGGGCGTGCTCGATCCTCTTTTTCCTGTAGTCCACAATCATCTCCTTTGTCTTGATCACGTTGAGGGAGAGGTTGTTGTCCTGGAACCACACGGACAGGTCTCTGACCTCCTCCCTATAGGCTGTCTCGTCATTGTCGGTGATCAGGCCTACCACTGTTGTGTCATGGTGTTGGAGTCATGCCTGGCCGTGCAGTCATGAGTGAACAGGGAGTACAGGAGGGGACTGAGCACGCACCCCTGAGGGGCCCCTGTGTTGAGGATCAGTGTGGCGGATGTGTTGTTACCTACCCTTACCACCTGGGAGCGGCCCGTCAGGAAGTCCAGGATCACGTTGCAGAGGGCAGTGTTTAGTCCCAGGGTCCTTCGCTTATTGATGAGCTTTGATGGCACTATGATGATGAACGCCGAACTGTAGTCAATAAATAGCGTTCTCACATAGGCGTTCCTTTTGTCCAGGTGGGAAAGGGCAGTTTGGAGTGCAATAGAGATTGCATCATCTGTGGATCTGTTGGGGAGGTATGCAAATTGGAGTGGGTCTAGGGTTTCTGGGATAATGGTGTTGATGTGAGCCATAACCAGCCTTTCAAAGCACTTCATGGCTACAGACGCGAGTACTACGGGTCGGTAGTCATTTAGGCAGGTTACCTTGGTGTTCTTGGGCACAGGCACTATGGTGGTCTGCTTAGAACATGTTGGTATTACATACTCGGACAGGGAGAAGTTGAAAATGTTAGTGAAGACACTTGCCAGTTGGTCAGCGCATGATCGCAGTACACGTCCTGGTAATCCGTCTGGCCCTGCGGCCTTGTGAATGTTGACCTGTTTAAAGGTCTTACTCACATTGGCTGCGGAGAGCGTGATCACACAGTCTTCTGGAACAGCTGGTGCTCTCATGCATGTTTCAGTGTTATTTGCCTCGAAGCGAGCATAGAAGTAGTTTAGCTCGTCTGGTAGGCTGGGCAGCTCTCGGCTGTGCTTCTCTTAGCTAGCTATACAGTATGTACAGTTGGCTAGATAGCTAGCTACGTTAGCAGCTTATTTGAGTTAGCCTGCACTGTAGCTAGTTAGCAAATAATACATTGTTTATTTTTTACATTTTCAAAATATATTTACTTAAAAAGGTTATCCCAGCCATGTGGACGATTGGAAACAGGGCAGCAAAGATTGCTTGTCACCAGAGCTGTTTAGAGCATATTAGCCTACTATTTATCTGTGAATAAATTCTTGATGCTCAACCGAACAGCTGCTACATGCTGCGATATGCTGCCAGCACGCCCACAAGCGGGCGGCGCGAGGCAATTTATTGCATGCTAGGTGGCTGGTAGCGGGGTGAGACACGATGGTGCTGCAGGACATGCTGGTGCTCTATTGTTCCTGATGGGATGTTTTCTTTGTCTTGGATCCACAGTGATAGCCTTACAGAACATCCCCTTTACTAAATACCCAAGGATCCTGTACAGTGGCGATTTTAGCATGTCAATCTAGGTGGGGCAAACAATCAATTTTGTTAGATGCATGCCAGCGAAACCACTAGACAACTCTAAACAATACATTAAATGCACTATAACGGTGACAAACGGTGCCCATAACCTTTTAGGGTCTACTCTACATAAAGCTGTCCAGAGAGTGGAGCTTAAGGCTGACTTACTTAAATAAATATGGTTTCTACTGACTCCTTGCCGATATGTGTAACTGGATAAGAACCACATTCTTGTTCAATAATAATGAATGTCGACATGAGTTTTGAACCATACAAACATTATTACATTTATGATCATTAAATTCACAACAAATTATATAATTAACACTTAGCTCTAAGTATAAGCAAGTGCAAGCAAACGAGCTGCGATGAGGTTGGCCTATTCGTTCAGCAATTTCGAAATGGACAGCGACATACATTCAGATAGATGTTAGTTCAGATAATACATTCAGATAGATGTTAGTTCAGATAATACATTCAGATAGATGTTAGTTCAGATAATACATTCAGATAGATGTTAGTTCAGATATTACATTCAGATAGATGTTAGTTCAGATAATACATCCAGATAGATGTTAGTTCAGATAATACATCCAGATAGATGTTAGTTCAGATAATACATCCAGATAGATGTTAGTTCAGATAATACATTCAGATAGATGTTAGTTCAGATAATACATCCAGATAGATGTTAGTTCAGATAATACATTCAGATAGATGTTAGTTCAGATAATACATTCCGATAGATGTTAGTTCAGATAATACATTCAGATAGATGTTAGTTCAGATAATACATTCAGATAGATGTTAGTTCAGATAATACATTAAGATAGATGTTAGTTCAGATAAATTCAGCAAGTTGTTGAGGCCTTTACTCTTCTCTAAGTCACCACAGAGAGAGAGAGAGTGCCAGACTCCATTTGAAGTATTTTATTAGGCCTATGTGGTCTAAAAAGGAAGGACAATACAATCACGAGGATCCACTTTTATAGACAATATACAGACGCACTGACAGAGCATTGCACAAACAACCCTCGCAATATGAACTGGAATTACACACATCTATTACTGAACTTTTTGTTGAACAGAAATATTTTAATGGGAAGAGACTGTCACTGGCAACCATGGTTACGAGGAGGGGATAATATAATGTTGTTGTGTCTGTACCTTACCACCCTCCTCGTGTAGAAAAGCACCAGAGCTAATTATAACTGTCACGACTTCCACCGAAGTCGGTTCCTCTCCTTGTTCGGGCGGTGTTCGGCGGTCGACGTCACCGGTCTTCTAGCCATCGCCAATCCACTTTTCATTTTCCATTTGTTTTGTCTTGTTTTCACACACACCTGGTTTCATTTTCATTCATTACTGTTGTCCATTTAACCCTTTGTTCCCCCCATGTCTGTGTGGGGAATTGTTTGTTTTGTATGTTTTCACCCGTGCTTTGTGCAGCCTGTATTGTACGGTTATTTTGTACTGCCTTACTTGGGTTTTTGGGCATTTGTTTTATGACGCGGTTGCGTTCTGTATTTTGACATTGCCTAGTAAAGTGCTTAGTCCACTCATCTCTGCTCTCCTACGCCTGACTCTTTACACCAGCTACACCCACCTTATGACAGTAACACAAAGAAAGAAAAACAATTAAATGCAACATTCTAACATTTCCTAAAATGATTAATATACTAATGAGATTAACCTATTTAAGCAATACAACAATGCAGATGTACAAACTATGGCATATATGGCGATAAGCGGTTAAGAGGCAAGCCGTCATTTCCCATTAAGACATGAGCGAGCTGAGACGGATGTAGCCTATATGCCGCCTAGTTGTTCAGCACTTTTGAAATAGACAGCGACATAATTCAGAACATGGGCCGTTCTTACAGTATTCTCCCTGTACACCAAGTCAGAACAGTTGGCTAAATTAAGGGACACATAAGCGTACAAAGATGAGATTTCTCTAAAACTGGCTATAGGCTACATGTGCACCACCAACTCAGAACAGTAGGCTAAGTTCTAAGGAGGGAAGGGACCACATTCTTAGGGTGAGACACATAGGCTACTAACTGCTTACTACACAACAAGCTACAGTAGATATATCTCCCTGGCATAGTACATCACTTATGCAGCAGCATACTAGACATATTTATGGACTCACCATAGTTGGGCTGTGCTCACTTGAACAGGAAGTTGGCACGGCGGTCCTTCTTTTGGGCAAACTTCTCAATTACTTTGTCAACAAAGTCTGGCATTCTCTGGATGAAGTCATGCTGGATTGACAGCATGGCCAATGCATGTAACCTTTTCTGGCCCATGGAGTTGCGTATTAAGGTTTTTATCCTTTTTAAGGGTGTAAAACTTTCTCTTTGACTCTGCGGTTGTCATCGGAGTGGTGATGATGATTTTGAGAAGAGAGACCATCTCAGACTATGCCTCCTGCAGGTTGTTATCATACAGTGATTTATATAAAGAAAGTGCTGTCTTTCTAGTGTGCAGCTCAGGATGCCGGTAGAAAGTGGGCAGCTCCATTTTCAACTTCTCCTGGTTGACCACAACCCATAGCTTGGTAGCACACTGGAGCTCTGTGGACGGAAAGGAATGTACATACTGCGGGAAAAATGGGCTGTCCATCAACCTTTCTGCAATTAAGTGGTCACTTTCAGAAAATTTTCTTGCGCATGAGCAGCCTCCATCACAGGTGCAGTGTTAAGTTTGCTCCTCCTTGGTTCAGTGGCATCAACATGTCCTTTGGCCAGTGCGTTAGTTTGCTCGCAAATGTTTTGAATGTTCACCTTGAAGTTGTTGATTGCTCCAGCGATTCCTGCTGCATCAATGGTTCGTATCTCCATTATGTTGTACAAAACATCCACCTCTGTCATGACCAAGGAAAATAACTTGAACAGTTGCAGAAATGTGGGATCCTTGAGTTTCATGGACAGGCCATAAGCCTCGCTGATGGTGATCTCATCCCATCCAGGCTGCGTGCGGATATCCTCAATGCACTGGGCTAGTGTCCCACGGTCCTGCCACACAGCATTGACGGTTCTGCTTTTGAAGTTCTATTGTGTACCCGGTGGCCTGGGGACCCCTCTGTTCGTTGATTCCACGAGAGCGGAGAGTCTTTTGGGTGAACCTGTGAAAAAGGTGGAAAAGAAGGATAGGTCTGCAAAAATTACAGTATCACCTGTACCATCTGTGATTTACAGGAGACGTCAGTGGTATCGTCTGCCTGTACAGACGCAAAAGGAGTATCAGACACTTCCTTAGCTATAGCTTCTCTGTACACTTCATTCGTAAAATCCCAAAGTTTGTTTTGGATCGTGCTTGATGTATCCTTAAAAATGAGTTGGTTGTCAAAATGCCTTTGTAGCCTGTAATCATCTTCACACATGGTCTAAAAAAATACAGATGAAAACTCCTGGGTTCAAGGCCGACTTGTCAGTGCTGTCTCACAATTGCCAAACAATTTAATGCATGCTATAATTCTGTCAAGCACGTACCTATTCTCCTCCGTTTGTTGGCTGTGAAGGTGGATGGCTCGTCTAAATGTCTAGCTGAGCCAGTAATCCCAGTTTAACAGCGTTGTCTATCTGTGATGCACAATTCTCATGTTTTGAGACCCTTTCAGACAGATGCTTTAAATCCCTAAACACAGATTTGGACCACACACACCCTCTCCACTGAATAGCAGGCAGGGGAAAGAAAATAGTGATTGCTTTGAGATGCTTGCAGTTAGCTACTAATTCCTTCCAAACCACTCATTGTGGAATTTACGATTTCCGATTTGTTGTGTAATGTTTATGTCCAATGGCCGATGAGCACTGAGACGTTTTATCTCTAATTTCTCTTCATATGACAAGGATTGAAAAGGATTTGCCAGTAGATTGTCGACTAGATTCATGATGATGAATGCTAGCTTGTTAGCTAAGATATTGAAAGTATGATGTTGACATGATCAGTCCAATCAAAGCTACTGTAGATATAACGTGATTTGACGTAAAATTTGATTTGATTTGATTTTATCTGTGGCCAATGACCTTGAGCCTTCTTGGATAGGCACTTCTAACTCAATGCAGCACCCAAGGGGCTTGAATTTCCAAGCTCTTCCCACAGATTTTGCGGTAACGTAGTGTCCCCATGAGTGACAGAACACTGAGCCAATCACAGTGCAACTAGAGAATATTACCAACCCCTACGCTCTGTATTTCCGCTGGCTGCCCCACCACCACAGAAAGCACTGAGCTATGCTGAAACACCTGCATTATGGAGCTGCCCCACCACCACAGAAAGCACTGAGCCAGGCTGAAACACCTGTATTATGGAGCTGCCCCACCACCACAGAAAGCACTGAGCCAGGCTGAAACACCTGCATTATGGAGCTGCCCCACCACCACAGAAAGCACTGAGCTAGGCAGAAACACCTGCATTATGGAGCTGCCCCACCACCACAGAAAGCACTGAGCTAGGCAGAAACACCTGCATTATGGAGCTGCTTTACTCAAGAAAACATTTTTATTAACTTTATTAACTGAATATTCATATATGTGACACATATTAATACCAAAATAACATGCAAAACAGGCCAAAAAAATTTATAAGAAAATTAATACATGAATAAAAAAAAATACCTCACCTGCTCTGAATGACATGTCGCAGCTGCATGGTAGTGACCAAAAAAACATGATAGTACCATGGTATTTTTGTCATTGTACTACCATGGCAAGAAAATACCATGGTATTTGCACAAGTACCATGGTATTTTCCTTTCATGTAGTGACCAAAAAAAACATGGCACACAAATGAAACGTGGTTGTACAATGAGAAAAATACCATGGTTTTGTAGTAGCAGCATGTAGTGAAACATGAAAGCATGGTAGTTGTTTACAATGTATTATAACGGTCTGTGTCCTACCGTTTTTCAGGTAAAGTGACCAAAAACGTAGTCATTTTTGTAACTCACATAATGCAACATTGACTACTCGCTATGCAATGGCAAAGCGTATGCCTAGTATCCTCTTAAACCCCTTTAGCTCATAGCGAAAATGCCTAGTATCCTCTTAAACCCCTTTAGCTCATAGCGAAAAAGCACAACACTCATTTTATTTTTTAACTAGGCAAGTCAATTAAGAACACATTTTTAGTTTACAATGACGGCCTACCCCGGCCAAACCCTCCCCTAACCCGGACGACGCTGGACCCATTGTGCGCCACCCAATCCCAGGCGGTTGTGATACAGCCCGGGATCGAACCAGGGTCTGTAGTGACGCCTCTAACACTGAGATGCAGTGCCTTAGACCGCTGTGTCACTCTGGTAGTGTAGTGTACCCTCTTAAACCTTGGGACCTGGATAGGGTATGGTGAGAAGAACGAAGGGGGTCGATTTAAAATAGTTAATCTGTCGCTTCTCTCTTCAATACAGTTTTTAGTTTGCTCTCAACTCATTCAACTGACTTGGCTACTCCTATACAATTCTAAATAGCCAACATACAGAAAAAAACCAGTTGTATTAATTATCATCTTATCACATCAATACATTTTCATCATGTAACTCTGAACACATCCTAACAGCAACCAACAATGTTTCCCTTTGTTTACACTCTGTGTGGATGTTCGTGTGTCCTGTAGCCAAGACGACAGGCTAGCTTGACAGAAACTAACTAACTCAATTAATTAAACCATTAAAACATCATCAAAACAACAATGGTATCATTACACTCCGCTGAACTTGGTGTTTCATATCCTATGCTTTAATAAGTCGCTCACCTTGATGATAACGTTGAAAATATGTCGTTTATCTGGCGCTTCTCTCTGCAACTGACTCACTGACTAGGCAGGCTAGCGCGAGAACACGTGAAGCGGCTCCCTCTGCGGACCGAAACAAGCACAACACCCTCTTAACAATAAACACTACTACGGGGCGGTTTCCCGGACACAGATTAAGCCTAATCCTGGACTAAAAAGTGCTTTCAATGGAGATTTTCCATTGATCTTGCAATTTAGTCCAGGATTAGGCTTAATCTGTGTCCAGGAAACCGCCCCTACTACGTGATTACAAAAGGCCAAAGATTAGGTTAACATATATTTCACACTCTCCAACATTTCAGGTTGGCAACACATGGAACCCAAACATAATAAAAAAAAAACGGTACTATTAATAAAGAAAATATTATCCCATTTTCACAGCAACTAATTCCCTTTTTCTTTGATGTTACAGACAAACTACGACCAACAATAGTAGCCTGCCTCTGACTTTATCAGAAACTTGCCCATACTGGTGTATAAATTAATTCATCAATATAATACCAATAGAACTCTTTCGACCTTGGGGGGTTTATTTATTTCATGCATTATACTGACATTGTACTATGGTAACGCACAATTAATAAAGATGGTATGATCATTTTTAAAATGAATTATTTGTTGTCATGTCAAGCAACACTGTATTCAAAGTGCCCACTATTATATTCTAATTATAGAATTAGAATAATCATTCCATTTCCATGATTCCAATAGTTCACCAAAGTGTTTTGTCTAAATCGCAAGTCATGTCACATTTGCACCATTTGGTTGGAAATAAGGCCTAGATGTTTTGCCCATACCGTGCAGCCCATACCGTGCAGCCCCTACCGTGCAGCCCCTACCGTGCAGCCCCTATCGTGCAGCCCCTATGTGGCAGTGTGGAAATGATCTCAAATGAGTGCAGGAAATGCAGAAATTGAATAAAGTTGAATTGAACAGTATAAAACTATATGAATGGAGAAAGATCCATTGAAATTGTTTAAAATGTGTTGCCACCCTAGGGTCACGCACTAGTCATGAAGCAAATTTATTATTCAAAAACATAAAGCACCATCATACCGTTCAATTTTTGTAAATACCGTGATATGATATTATGTCCATATCGCCCAGCCCTATGTTGAAGTGATTGGAATGTCAGGAGTTGAGGAGGATTTTGCAACAAGTGCAAGTAGGAAAACAGTAATGACTCTTATTTGCCTTCATAATCAAGGCAGTTCTCTCTGGCAGTGTTCAAGCCTTTGCAGCACTCAATCTGACTGTTTCTGACTTCTGGCTGATTTGTTGTTCTTCTTCTTCTGAAGATTGGCAGCTCTCCTCTGGTTTCTTTGGATAGCTCAGAGTGTCAGTGAGAAGAGAGGCAGTGGTAGCTGGTTTGATAGTGACTTGACCTGCCATTCATTTACAAAAGTGAGCCATAGTCTAGACACTCCCCCTTTTGTAGATATTGGGAGATGAATTAGCACAAAACGGGGAGAATCTATTGCCCAAGCAGCACTCTTCCACTCGGTTAGAGACTGATCCATTAAGCATTTCAATTGGACAACACAACTTAGCCTGGACTCAGCAATCTCATAAGTTTTTTTTATTTTACCTTTATTTAACTAGGCAAGTCAGTTAAGAACAAATTCTTATTTTCAATGACAGCCTAGGAACAGTGGGTTAACTGCCTTGTTCAGGGGCAGAACGACATATTTTTACCTTGTAAGCTCAGGAATTTGATCTTGCAACCTTTCGGTTACTAGTCCAACGCTCTAACCACTAGTCTACCTAGGGAAAACCCCCACAGTAGTAATTTCAGCCACAGCCACTTAAGGTAACGTTATACACAATGACATTTACAATAAGATGTTCTCAAATACATTAGAACTATACAAAAAAGTTACTGACATGAACTTCTTACTTAACAAATCTTAAATAAATAAATAAAATGCTACCCATAATTCTTCACACACCTTGTAAAACACTAAATATCCTCATCCAGATGTGTGCACTTGTTCACTCCCCCTCCTGCTTTTAAAAGCACTGGATTGGGGCAAGCATGGCTGGAGAGACTTTCCACCATATTACTCCCACTCAATTCATGAGAGAAGGTGTATAAATGAACAGTTCAGGAGAAGAGTAGAGGATTAGAATGTAGCCCCCTAGTCTCTTCATCTGCTCAAACAGACTGGTTAAATCCAGGTTGGGTCTATTTCCCAATGTCTCAACTACCCTGCTTTTCCACAGGGTAGAGCTAGTTACCCAGTATTATATAGAATGTGAGACTAGGTCTCTATTCTCATTATAAACTAGGGGTGTGGGGGGGAGGGGGGGGTTCTGTCTGGTTAACAGGTGCTGTTTTTTAATCCTTGTTCTCTTGCTACAGAAAACTACCAGGTAATATACACTCTGGCTACTAGGCTTACTCTGAATGAAATACACTAAATTACATATTTTTGGGACTAAGACTCAGGGGAGACACGACCTGAGCCCAACCCTGTCCTGGATGCCCCAGCAGGCCTACTGCTACTGTCCCTGGGGAAGACTGGTTGGATATGGTGGCTGGCAAGCCCTGCTGGCTGAGGCAGGAAGTGTGGTGGGGGGGGTTCACTTATCAGTTAGAAACTCCCCTCACTGGTTGGCTAGGTCTTAATTGGACACAAATTGTACACTCAGTCCTCCATGGAATGAGTTTGACAACCCTGATTTAGGGCCCAGGGACTCAGTTTGGATCAGGGCCTTAGTCTTGGACTGTTTCCCCCCAGCTCTTACTGTTTTCACACTTTAATAACTCAAATTTGTTTAATTTAAACTTCAGTTGAGAATTTCTCAAACACTAATCAGGCTATAAATGTTGTGTGGATAAAAAAACTGAAATCCAACAGAAAGTGAGTAGGGTTATCCTGGGTGTCAGTCTGTTTCTGATCTCTTACCAACTCCTTAATGGAACTGTCATGTCATGGCTTCATAATTAGAGCAATGGAGTTGTCAAGAGCACAAACTGTTCTGGGATCAGGCTAGTGTAGAGTTGCATGGGGATGTAATGTATATAAAAGAGGCGTGTCGTGTTGGATGTTCCTCTTCCATCACCAAGTCAAGGACAATGAACAGTAGAGTAGCACCTTGATTTTGTGCATTTTGAAAGAAAGACAATGAAATGTTTGCTGCATTTTATCTGACATTCCCTCTGTGTTAGTTGACATCATGCAGCTTAGTTGCATTGAAAACTACCATGTTAAGAATCTGTCGACTACAATGTCTACATGAAGATGATTTCATATATTACGTTATGTTTTTAGCTTTGTTGTACTCTTTCAAACATCCATCCTCTGTTATCTTGTAGAATAACCTTTGAGTAGAATCAGATGAGGTATGTATCCCATCACTTGATGTGGAAATTCTAATAATCATGTATACAATTCAGAACTACCAATTATCCTTTGTGTTGGGTTAATTCAGCTGATAATGCAAAATAGAACTTGTATACAAAAGAAAAACAAATGCAAAAGAAAACAAACAACTTACATTTCTTATTATAGAACGGAAGAAAATACATTACAATAATTAAATTGCACTGTGTTCTTCATACATATAACAAAACCAAATATCAAATAGTCTCTTCTAAAACGCAAAATGAAACTTAGAATTAAGCCCTAAAAAAAAGATAATAATAAAAACACATCAACAACAACAAAAACCACATCTACAGGACGGCCATGAACAGGTTGCAAAACAGGCACATTATAAATGAAGTAATATGAATTCCAGTAGATAAAAGTGGGAGTAGGCTAACTGGTGAAACCATGAGTAATTGGAAAATGTTAAAAAAGTTATGTAGTTTCCATCAAAAGCTCAAACACTGACATTTGAATTGTATAATCATCTTAAAAACTAGCCCTACATTTGACATTTTATTGGCTCAGCGCACACACACACACACACACACACACACACACACACACCACACCACACCTCACCTCACCTCACCTCACCTCACCTCACCTCACCTCACCACACCATAACACTACAGTGATGAAATAAAGCATGAATTACAGTATTGCAAAAAGTCTCTTGTGAAGTTTTCAACAGAGTTGCTTTACCCGGTGTTAGAACTCTGAATTTAGGCCAAAAACATGTCAGAAATGCTACAAAAAGATGCCCCATTGTTGGTTCTTAATTGACAGAAATTACCACGTGAGAGCAATAAATTACAAATGTAATCAAAACTGTTGCCCCTACAAACATATTCAGTCAGAACAATTGGGAAGTCTAATGGTCACTTTATGGACACTGAAGTCTTTTCTTATCCGACGCCTAGATATTGAGTTAAGTCGGGGCTAGAAATGTTATACTTTTTTTTCCTAACGACCCAAAATACCAGTATGTGGTTCTCGGTAACGGCCGGACGGCTCACGACGAGAGGGGATTTTCATCGACATTGGTATCATATTGACTTAGCTATGGTATGATGGAGATTTCAATTTAACATTGAGCTTTAATCATAGCTTACAGTGCCTTCAGAAAGTATTCACACCCCTTGACACGATACCCCATAATGTCAAATTGGAATTATGTTTTAGAATATTTTTTACAAATTAGTAAAAAATGAAAATCTGAACTGTATTCAACCCCTTTGTATAGTACCGTCAAGCATAGTGGTGGCTGCATCATGTTAATTTTATTTAAAATTGTTTTATTTAACTAGGCAAGTCAGTTAAGAACAAATTCTTATTTACAATGACAGCCTACCCCGGCCAAACCCAGACGACGCTGGGCCAATTGTGCGCCGCACTATGGGACTCCCAATCACGGCCGGATGTGATATAGCCTGGATTCGAACCAGACTGGGGAGTTTTTCTGGATAAAAAAGAAACTGAATGGAGCTAAGCACAGGCAAAATCTTAGAGTAAAACCTTGTTCAGTCTGCTTTCCACCAAACACTGAGAGATAAATTAATTCACCTTTCAGCACAAATCTACACTGTAGCTGCTTACCAAAACAACACTGAATGTTCCTGAGTGGCGAGTTACAATTTTGACTTAAATCTGCTTGAAAATCTATGGAGAAACCTGAAAATGGTTGTCTAGCAATGATCAACAACCAATTTGACAGAGCTTGAGTTTTGAAAATAATAAATGGGAAAATGTTGCACAATCCAGGTGTGGAAAGCTCTTAGAGACTTACCAAGAAAGACTCACATCTGTAATCGCTGCCAAAGGGGATTCTAACATGTATTGACTTGGGGATTGAATACTTATCTAATCAAGACATATTAGTGTTTTATTTGTCATTATACGAATGTGAAACCACCTCCCAGATCCATTAGTAAATTTTAGTCACTCACTGTAGCCACCGTCAGTTAAACCAACATACATTTATAACTGTCACTTTAGTGTTAGTTTCCATACATTTATAACTGTCACTTTAGTGTTAGTTTCCTTACATTTATAACTGTCACTTTAGTGTTAGTTTCCATACATTTATAACTGACACTTTAGTGTTAGTTTCCTTACATTTATAACTGTCACTTTAGTGTTAGTTTCCTTACATTTATAACTGTCACTTTAGTGTTAGTTTCC